>JACXGM010003591.1:27349-41253 GCA_016801145.1 Umbra pygmaea
TATGAGGATGATGGACCAGGCTGGATTCTCCAGTTCCTCCAGGTCTAGTCGAAGACAGGACCGGTCTGATCCCAGGGGGCCCCAGGTTCCACTGGCCGCCCTTAGTCAGACCCAGGTCAGTGTTCTGAACGCCGCACTGACGGCAGGGCTGTATGATAGCGTTGGCCGGATCCTTTACACACCGTCTGTGGACGTTTTGGATCGTGTGGCCTGCTCTGTGGAAACGGCGCAGGGTAAAGCTCAGGTCCACCCGTCCTCTGTGAACCGCTGCCTGCAGACTCATGGCTGGCTGCTCTTCCAGGAGAAGGTGGGTACTGCTGCTGTTTCTTTACAAGCTCAAAAAACATGTTTTGAACATTAATAACCTCTGTTTTGTTCAGTCTGGACATATTATAATGTTTTTATGCCAGGTTGAAAAAGCATTGACCTTTACATAGTACAAAGTGAAACATGACACCCATCTGCATGTTTATACAGGACTTTTATTTCTTTGCATTTTCCATAGACTCAAAATATTAAATGGATACAATGATGAATTTCTACAATTTGTCTTGATTAAAAATGAGCTTGAAGTAATTATTTGTCTCTTGCAGCAGGCTGTTCTCTCACTTAGGGAGAGTATTGTGGAGGTAGCGGGAGTGCTACATCATAGAGTTATAGAGCCCTCTCCTTTAATAATGCTCTAGATAGAACTTAACGAAATATCAATCTACCAGGGAATTCCTGGCTTAGCTCACTACACCACTCTGTTTTCATAGCCAGCTATGAGTGTTCTATTCTTGACTCCCACACTTCCTACAGAACTCTTCAAGATCAGAAACATTCTTGGGTCACCGTGCATGCACTGTATGTTTGAGAACCCCTTCCAGATTTTGAATAGTATTAAATTATGGGGACTGAGATGGCCATTCCAAAACCTTTGTCTACCTTTCTTGTAAATATTATTTATGGTTGATTTAGAGGGATTTTTTTGATCATTGTCTTTCTGACGTATTCAACTTCTTTTCAGCTTCAGTGTCCTGACTGACTGTTGGACATTTGCTTTTAGAATTTTCTGGATATTTAGATGATTACATTCTTCTGTCCACTTTCAAAATATTATTTTATTTTTCTTTCAACTTTATTTAATCAGGTGGGCCAATTGAGAACAGATACCTATTTGCAACAGCAACCTGGCCAAAATAAAGTGCTATGGTGCAAGACAACCTACACTCACCTAAAGGATTATTAGGAACACCCGTTCAACTTCTCCTTAATGCAATGATCTACTCAACCAATCACATGGCAGTTGCTTCATTGGATTTAGGGGTGTGGTCCTGGTCATAACAATCTCCTGAACTCCAAACTGAATGTCAGAATGGGAAAGAAAGGTGATTTAAACAATTTTAAGCGTGGCATGGTTGTTGGTGCCAGACGGGCCGGTCTAAGTATTTCACAATCTGCTCAGTTACTGGGATTTTCACGCAGAACCATTTGTTAGGGTTTACAAAGAATGGTGTGAAAAGGGAAAACATCCGGTATGCGGCAGTCATGTGGGCGAAAATGCCTTGTTGATGCTAGAGGTCAGAGGAGAATGGGCCGACTGCTTCAAGCTGATAGAAGGGCAACTTTGACTGAAATAACCACGTGTTACAACCGAGATATGTAGCAAAGCATTTGTGAAGCCACAACACGCACAACCTTGAGGCGGATGGGCTACAACAGCAGAAGAGCCCACTGGGTACAACTCATCTCCACTACAAATAGGAAAAAGAGGCTACAATTTGCAAGAGCTCACCAAAATTGGACAGTTGAAGACTGGAAAAATGTTGCCTGGTCTGATGTCTCGATTTCTGTTGAGACATTCAGATTGTAGAGTCAGAATTTGGCGTAAACAGAATGAGAACATGAATCCATCATGCCCTGTTACCACTGTGCAGGCTGGTGGTGGTGGTGTAATGGTGTGGGGGATGTTTTCTTGGCACACTTTAGGCCCCTTAGTGCCAATTGGGCATCATTTAAATGCCACGGCTACCTGAGCATTGTTTCTGACCATGTCCATCCCTTTATGGCCACCATGTACCCATCCTCTGATGGCTACTTCCAGCAGGATAATGCACCATGTCACAAAGCTTGAATAATTTCAAATTGGTTTCTTGAACATTACAATGAGTTCACTGTACTAAAATGGCCCCCACAGTCACCAGATCTCAAACCAATGTAGCATCTTTGGTATGTGGTGGAACGGGAACTTCGTGCCCTGGATGTGCATCCCACAAATCTCCATCAACTGCAACATGCTGTTTTATGAATATGGGCCAACATTTCTAAAGAACCTTCTATGGTTTACAATGAAGATCTGTTAAGGTATTCAGTTTGTTATTAATAATTTTTCAAATATAGTGTCCTGACAGAGATTTATTTGTGACTTTTGCTGAATTTCCTGTTGTACCACTGCAACGGTAAAACAACACACAAGTTGAAAATATTGAACGCATGCAGTACAACGAACACAACGCAGCCGCCAAAGGCAAATGTACCTTTTCAGACTTCTCTATTGATATCGTTTTCAGGAATGCATATTCCCTACATGTAACATAATAAAAAAAAGCTTGACTCCAACATTGAGCAATTTGAGCAAAGTGTATGGAAAATATGCAGTATAGGTCTATAATATTTAAGCATCTCTAACATTGTGGGTGAGACGAGTGCACGAAGCACTAACCCAAAGAGGCATTTATTACCTTTTATTTATATCCTCTAATCTACTTTTTTATAAATTGTTAAAATTGGCAGCTGAATTCTTTTTATAGACTTCTCATTTTGAAGTTGTCAGAAATCTGCTTAGAGGAGCCCATGGTTAAAAGCAAGTTTTTTCAGAGTAATAGTTAAACACTGGAATTGACTTCAGGGTTCCCAAACGATTGCATGTCATGTTGATTAATTATAGATTCAAAATAATAAACAATAATGTAAATGAATTTTAATTTTATATAAATTGTTGCAGAAAGGTGTTATGTTTCACTTAGAACTCTGTAGATGTCAGGACAACTTCTGTTCCCAGAAAGATTCATTGTGACAAAACCAAAAAATTCCAGGGGTGCCCAACTGTAACTCCAAAGTGTCCTACTCCACAATTTGTTTTAAATATTCTGTTTGTCCCTCAGGTGAAATACTATAAGATCTACCTACGGGACACCACCCTGATTTCTCCATTTCCCATGTTATTGTTCGGGGGGGACATTGATGTGCAACACCGTGAGCGACTCATCTCTTTAGACGGGTGGATACACTTCCAGGTCTCTGAGTCAGATTTATGCGTGTATTATTGTGTAATTATTTAGTCACTGCTTAATCAGTGATGTAGCAATACGCAGGAAGCCATGAAAAACACATACCAACCTCTGAACTAAAATAACTGATATATAATTAATCTCCATTGCCATTGGTTGTGTTATTTACTATTTTATTACGTAAGTTGACTGTCTCATTTATAGCAAGAACCTAGGAGCAATTGATGGTCATTAGTTAGATTAATCTTAATCTCAAAAGGGCAGTGAGAACGGAACTACTTTCTCTTTCAATGCCAGTTTATAGAAGCAGTACAATTGTATTTCTTCATATAAAATATGTAAAAGGGATTTACACAAATTTCCTACACTAAGCAGAGCTTGAACAGGAATTGCAATAAGGTTATGATGAGTTGTGCTTAGTGTTTGTCAATGGCCATGCCCCAATCCGAATTTGATATAAATTCTGCATTTGTGGTTGTGCTTTTGAATGTAACAAATCATTGCATTTTAAAATGTCATGAAATAAATTTACAGCATTTGTAAGCTGGGTACTTGAAAGAGAAAGAAGTTACTGTTCAAATGCTACACATAGCACCATAAATCCATCAAACTGTGCCTTGTACTTCAGCATACTAACCAAGGCGTTCTCATCTTCATCCAATCCTCAGGCCCCAGTGAGGATCGGCGTAATCTTCAAGCACCTGAGGAAGCTCATAGACTCACTTCTAGAGAAGAAGCTGAAGAACCCTAGGATGAATTTGGAAGGTAATAATCTGTTACATATCTACAGTAGGTTATATTCTTAATTTTTTGTAATTACACTGGCAAGGAAAACCCTTTGGAATTACCTGCATTTCTGCAGTAATTGGTCATGAAATTTCATCTGATCGTCATCTGTCACAACAGTAGAATAAAACACCAACAATTATATATTTTCATGTCTTTATTGAACACACCATGGAAACATTGGTAAATGGTAAATGGACTGCATTTATGTAGCGCATTTTTCTGACCAACAATGGCCACCAAAGCGCTTTACATTGCCTCACACTCACCCATTCATTCACACATTCATACAGCGACGACAATGCAGTGTGGATCCAACCTGCACAACAGTCAGGATGAATTGTTTACCTTTTTTCTGTACAAAATAATTTAAGTTAAGTAATACGGAGGCGATAACTCATCATATTCCCTTTGAAATAGGTAATCATTTTTTGTCTTAAAGGTGCTATATGTAAAATGGACAGCCAGCGTTAAAAAATGGGTACTACAGTTCAAATTTAAAATACCTGAGTTGTAGCCCTCCGCCCACTCCTCCCCAGAATCGAAACTAACGTGACGAACAAGATCAGCGCAATCATGACAAGCAAACCGTGTTTTACTACATCTATGGTCATTGGAACGGTTTAGAAACATGCAGAGTTTTTTTAGGTTGTGTAAAATCTCTATGATCTCGTTCGTTTGTTTGCTGCTTCCATGGCTGTAGCGCGCTGGGTTTGCATTTTTACAGGTATGCCTGGCAATCCGTTCGTGCTGTCAAAATGGGCAGTTGATAACAACACACAGGCCAAAACATAAACATAAATTCCATCACGGAACGTACTTTTCCAAAAAAAAAATACTGACATTAGCATTGTTTTCAGAATATATAGTATTTCAGCTTAACATGTTTCCTAAATATCTGATGAGGGATTGGCGTCATTTTTGGATTTATTACAGTACATGTATTACATATAGCACCTTTAAAGCCTGAAGTCAAAACCCATTAAAAAATGATTATTTCTCCTTTCCAGCTTTATTTACACAATCTGCCTTACAACATTCAAGTAATGTAAAAAGGCAACAGTTCAGGATAAAAAATGAACTAGAATAACAGAGTTGGTAAAGTGATCAATCCCATGATTCAATACTTTTTTGCTAATTTGCTAATTCTTTCTTGCTGAATTATTCGCGTTCAATCAAATTTTGTGGTGAGCGGCGATTGACCGCTGTCTTCAATTCCATCCACAGATATTCAATTGGATTTAGGTCAGGGTTCTGACTTGGCCACTCAAGGAAATTTTACTTCTTATCATTAAGCCACTGCATAGTTTTTTGGTGGTGTGTTAAGGGTTGTTGTTGTGCTGTAAGGTGAACAACCATTCTATTTTCAGCTGTCTAGCAGGGGGCCACAGTTTTTCCTCAAGAATTTGGGTGTACTTGGCAACATTAATTTTCCCTTTTGTAGAAGCAGATTCTTCATATTATAGTATTAGCAGACAGTGGACTCCTAAACGACTGCCACTCCTGACTGGCAATGCACAAACAATACTTTAAAAACTTGAATAATATAATTATATAGATACTCAACATACCAACATGTTAGAAACTGTGTACTTTATTAATGCTGCAATGGAACCAACCATAATCATACAATTATTTTACAAAAGATATTGCACCAAAATCAAGGTTCCATAATTATTGGCACTCCTTATTCAAAACTTAGTGCAACCATATCTGGCAAGGATAACAGCATGGAGTCTCTTCCAGTAATGTTTGACAAGGATAAGGAACACATTTGGAGAGATTTTGGGACCATTCCTTTACACAGATCCTTTCAAGATTCATCAATTTTTTTGGTTTGTGCTTATCAACTGCCCACCTCAACTCAGCCCACAGGTTTTCAATTGGATTGAGGTTCGGCAACTGAGATGGCCATGGCAGAACATTGATTTTGTTGTCACGGAACCATTTCTGTGTGGATCTTGAGTTATGTTTTGGGTCATTGTCTTGTTGGAAAATCCACCTACGGCCAAGTCCCACCCTTTTGGCAGAGGCAACCAGACTGTCAGCTAAAATAGCCTGATACTTGTTGGTATTCATTATGCCATCAATCTTGACCAGTGCCCCCGGACCTATGGAATTAAAACAGCCCTAAAACATCACTAACCCACCTTCATATTTTACTGTGGGTATGAGGTGCCTCTCCTTGCTCCTTGTATTCATCTCTGTTTCGACGCCAAATATGCCAATGCTGTATTTGACCAAAACATTCAATTTTGGTCTCATCTGACCAGAGCACCTTCTTCCAGTCATAATTTAAATGATGTTTGGCAAACTCCAAGAGCTTGTGTCTTTGTCTTGGGGTCAGAAAGGGCTTTCTTCTGGCAACCCATTCAAATATGCCGTGGTTGTGGAGGTGTCGTCTGATTTTTGAAACCTGGTGACCCAAGACGCCACCAAGGCCTGCAATTCTTTCACAGTGATTCTTGGGGATTTTGTTGCTTCTCTCACCATCTTCCTCCCTATCCTGGGGGGCAAAATGCCTATGCATCCTCTACCCGTGAGGTTTTCAACTGTTTAATATAATTTCAATTTCGTAATAATTGACCTGACAGTGCTCAGTGGTATAATTGTTCATTTGTGGATCATCTTGTAGCCATTAACAGATTTATAATGGTCTACGACCATCTGTCTCTTTTCCAGTTCTTTTGTTTTCTTCATGGTGTTGGATGACAAAGGGATATTGTATGCGTGTTCCCAAATTTTTATACCCTAGTGCAGGGGTCTCCAAACTGTTCCATGGAGGGCCTAGTATATGCTGGTTTTTTGTCTTTCCCTTCAATTAGAGCCAAATTAGGACCTAGACTGCCTGGTGAGAGGAGATCCTAACCAATTAGTGAGCTACTCCATCAGCCTTGTACAAGGGGAAAGCGAACCTGCATACAATAGGCCCTTCATGGAAGGGTATGGAAACCCCTGCGCTTAGTGGAACAGGAAGTGATGTAATTGCTCTATAGTTCCTTAAGACTTAGATTAACTTAAATAAGTGGAATTTAATTTGTGATTTCATTTTGTAGATGTTATTTACAATAGTCTTTAACAGTGGCATTGATTGTGAAACCTATATTTGGAGGACATTGATTTGTTATTTAATCAATTCATGATTTTGGTTGGTTCCATTTTTCACATGTTGGTACTTCGAGTTTTTCGCTATTTGTATTGTTTCTTTTTTTACAATATTGTTTGTGCATTGCCAGTCAGGGGTGCCAGTAATTTTGGAGCCCACTGTATATCAGTCTGATTGATTATTACTGTTTTCATGAATGAACCAATAAATAATTACATTTGAGTGATTAACTTCCCCACACCTTCAATCCAAGTGCCCGGTCCCTGCTAAAGAGACTCCATGTGGCCCATTTTCAGAAGAGGCTTCTTTCTTGCCGCCCTGCATAAATGCCAGCATTGTGTAAAGCTTGTGAGATTGTTGTCACATGAACACACTAACTCAGCCACAAGGACTTGGAAGTCCTTCAGAGTTGTTATTGACCTCTTGGTAGCTTCCGTGGTCAATGTCCTCCTGGCACTTTCATTCAGTTTGTAGGGCCGGCCTGATCTATGTAAGGTGTTGGTGGTGCCATACACTTTCCACTTCTTAACAATCCTCTGAACGGTACTCAGAGCTATAGTGAAAGCCTTTTAAATCTTTTGTATCCTTGTCCTAACTTGTGCCTTTCTACAACTTTGTCCCGGAGACCTTTAGAAGCACCTTTCAAAAAGACTGTATTCATTGCGTTGCCATGCACTACTTAGTGACTTGGACACATCATGCAACAACCAGTTTTTATTATGAATTAATCAAAATGTCTACAATTGATGGGGGAGCAATCAATATGGTTTGTTATCTCAGAAGTGACAAGTTGTACCTGAGCAAGTTTATAATGGTTATTCTAAGGGGTTGATTACTTATCCAAACCAGGTATTTCACTAATTACATTGTAATAATTGTTCACAATTTTTATAAAGGTTATTTTCACATTGATGTTGCGGGATGTAATGTGTAGATACAGCTGGCAAAAGCTAGATTTAATTTTTTTATGTCCAAGGTGTAATGTGAAAAAAGGTACGAATTTTGTCGGGGAATGATGATTTCCTATAGGCACTGTAATCTTGGGATGTCTGGGATCTCTTGAGGTCATGCCACAGCGTCTCAATTTGGTTGTGGCTAGGACATATCTGCTGTTGAAGCCATTCTGTTGTTGATTTACTTCTATGCATTGTATCATTGTCCTGTTGCATCTCTTGACCTTAAATTAGCAAATCATTCTCGTGGAAATCAATTAGGAATCAATTTTCCATCAATGATAACAAGCTATCCAGGCTCTGAGGCAGCAAAGCAGGCCCAAAGCATGATTCCCCCTCCACCATACATTTCTTCATACAGTTGGGATGCAGTTTTTATGTTGGTGTCCTTTTTTCTCCACACATTGTTTTGTATGCATTTGCAAACATCAGATGTGCAGCCATATTGTTTTTAGACAGCAGTGTTTTCCTCTGTGGTGTCCTCCCATGAACTCCATTCTTGTTTCATGGTTTCGGTATCATAGACTTGTAAACAGAGATGTTTGCGAGGTCCAGATATTTCTGTAACTTTTAATTAAGCTGAGACTAGGATTCTTCTTAACCGCATGAATCATTCTGAGGCCACTCCTAGGAAGTGTAGCAAAAGTGCTCTTCTCCATTTATAGGCAGTTTTTCTTTTCACGTGAACTGATGAACATTAAGGCTGACTTCAATTAGTTTTGGAGAAGTAAGTAGCCTAGGGGTTCACATACTTACTAAACCCTGCATATTGAATGTTTACATTTTGTATTCAGAGTAGAAAATAAAAATGTAATTTTTGTGTGTTGTTAGTTTGTCTATATATTTTTGTTGAAGATCAAACTTTCTGACTAATTTCTACAGACATCCAGGTGATATCAAAGGTTTCACATACTTTTTCTTGCCTCTGAATATTTTCATTTAATAATAATAATGATAATTAATAATTTTTCTTTCCACTGTAGATGAGAAGACCATCCAGTTGTTAATAGAACTGATCAAAACGGAGAGCGCTTCCTGAGCACTGCCAACATGAACACCCAAACTTGGGGACTCTTATTCATAGATGCTGGACCCTGAGATAAGAAATGGGTAAATTGATGGGACATGTAGTCGATCAATAGTGGAGGATTGGTGTTCAATGTAAACTGACATGTAAATCATGAAGCAAAAAACATTTCTTGTATGTTGTTGCCAAACAGTAAATAAAAATTGTGTTAAGTATCTGTTTTAGGAAAATAAACACTTTAGATGTATTTTTTGTTTAATGTAAAACAGAATGTAACAAAAAAAGGTATTTGATGATAGAGTAATGTCTGGGTTTGAACAGAAACCAGTCATCTACTGGCTTTGCACATTATGGGCCCTATTTTAACGATTTGAAATGCAAGTATGAAACGCGAAACGCAAGTGACATTGTGGACGGGTCCCGGGCGCTGTTACTATTATGCTGGCAGGATAAATTACACTTGCGCCTGATGTTTTGGGCTCACTCTCACTGAATTACGAGGTTATGAATGCATGGTAAAATTTTTGCAATGTAATCTAACATTAGACCGAGATTACCTCACTCTTCTGTCAAATAAACACTCCTCTCCTGTTCTGCTGCTGGGGCATTTGGGTTAAATGGCAATGGCATATGCACTTCAACATCACGTCTCCTTAAGTCCTCTAATTTTTCCTCATTTATGTAATCAACACATCTATGATTCATGGACATGTTGTGTAAAACACAACAAGCCACAAAGAATGCTGTAACTTGAGTTGTGTAAAGTGCCTCCTGTCCTATCCAAACACCTGACGCACATTTTCAGTGTGCCGAATGTTCGTTCAATTAGGCTACTTTGTGTGAATTTTCGATTAAGTAGCATTTCACGCACTGTTGCTGGCATCATAAATGGTGTCATCATCAGCCATGTCTTTAACGGATAGCAGGTGATTTTAATATTATCTTTGCAAATGACTTGTATGTTGATTAAATTGGTTCCCTTGCGGTTGATGTATATCAGTGCAAATAATTCATTCTGAACAATTTGGGTAAATGTGTACACTAGATGTATGCCTATTTTTTCACATCTTCGGACACCACAATGATTTCCCTTGTGTGGTAATATTTTTCCTTCTAATTATGTATGGATTGCAATAATGGGAACTGCTGCATTTGTGTAGATGAGTGAGGCAAAGTGTATGCGCGTTGTGTACACGCTACAATATAGCCAAGCATGCGCCCTTAAAATAGCATCTGAATAACACGGCACTGACTTTTAACCAGGTTTTTCCTGGTCTGTGGCGGAATTGTTTTTGGGAACTGCAAGATAGCACCAAGGAATGTTTGCGCCGGAACATGCCTCTTCTTTTCACTGAACTGCCCAACGACGCAAGTGTATTCCCTAATTTACCGACATACGTAAAAAGTCAATTGCGCTGGGTGTAAGAGAGGGCCCTATAAACATTGATGCAATTACGCCCCTGTTGCTTCCCAAACACTTATTTTGATAAAAATAGACCCTCCAACATCTTCCCCACTAGGTTTTAGTAGTGCTTGCCCAAATCTAATGGAGTGTATCTACAAAACTACCAGGGCTATAAACATAATCCAGGTATCAAAAAGAAGGTGACACGTGAGATGTATCCTGAAGTGAACATATTCATGTGGGTATTAGTTTGTCAGAGTACATGAAGCTAGAATACAGAATAAATTGTGGAGATTTCAATTCCGCCTATAGAAAACGCAAGTTATATAGGTACTCCTATATCCAATTCATAGATCTCCACGTATGCAGCCAGGTCCTGGTACCGGGTACCCTCGGGATGAAGAGGCTAAACAATAAAAATAATGGCTGTGCTGTAACGCAAGCCAGGTCTATCTTTATCCGTGACACAAACAATATTGCTTTAATAAGTGTCAATAGATCTGTATTACCTTAGTTTCAGTAGTCATTTTAAAGCAAAACTAAATCAGCATATTATCATCTTAAAAATATCTCAAGAATTAGATGCTTTGTTTCCAGACAAGACTTAGAGAAACTTGTTCATGCTTTCATCACCAGCAGGGTGGATTATTGTAATGGCCTCCTCACTGGTCTTCCCAAAAAGACCATAAGACAGCTACAGCTCATACAGAACACTGCTGCCAGGATCCTGAGCAGAACCAGCAAATATGAACATATCACGCCAGTCCTCAGGTCTCTACACTGGCTCCCAGTCACATTTAGGATAGACTTTAAAGTATTATTACTGGTATATAAATCACTCAATGGCCTAGGACCTCAATACATTGCAGATATACTCATTGAATATAAACCCAACAGATCACTCAGATCATTAGGATTACATTAGCTAGAGATACCAAGGATTCACTCAAAACGCTGAGAATCTTCTTTTAGCTACTATGCCAGCCGCAGAACCAGCTGGAACCAGCTCCCAAAAGAGATCAGATGTGCTCCAACAGCAGTCACCTTTAAATCCAGACTCAAAACACATCTGTTTAGCTACGCATTTACTGAATGAACACTGTGCTAAGTCCGTACTGATTGCACTTTATTTTATATGGTTCGTTCAGTCTCTTTTATTTCTTAACTGTATAACTTTCATTTTAATTGCTTTAATTTTATCTTTAATCTGTTTTAAATTTTTATGTTTTCCTGTTCATGTAAAGCACCTTGATTTGCCATTGTGTATGAAATGTACTATATAAATAAACTTGCCTTGCATCCTTTCAACGTACAATATGTAGTTTTTGGCCGCTAGGGATCTCTCAATTAAAACAATAGCAAAAGATGTACTTGGATGACGTCGGGATGTAGCGTGAGATCATGGGTTTTGTTATCGTCGTCAATGACAACCTTCCAATCTAGCGTCTCCGGCAGAAAAAATGTTTACTGACCAAGTAATGTATTGTTAAAAAGATTATAACTTTATTCACATTATGTTCGGCGATTGCCTGAAACTTAGAGCAACTAGAGCAGTCAAAGGTGATATGACGCCATTGACGGAAGACAAAATGAAACGTCCTGAGTATTCAAATTATATTACACATTTCTTTGGGTTTGAAAGTTGGTGGCAACATTTAGGATAATGTAAGTAGTACACAACTAAGAAATACATATAATATAGGTATAGTGATGTTTGTTTTTTTAATGCAAAGTACGTCTTTTGTTATTGTTTTGGAAAACTACATATTGTACCTTTAAGTCCATCCACAGATTTCTCAATTGGTCAGGGCTCTGATTTGGCCACTCAAGGACATTCACCTTCATATCCTTAAAGCGCACAGTATGCTACAGATTCCCGTCCTGGCGCGCGCCAAAGTTACATCATTGGAGCGCCATAACTATTTATACTTGTGCGTGGTGCTTGCGACACTAGTTGCAGTCTTCTCCTGAACAGAGGTGTCGCAGCTGAGGAGAGGCCACCGAATCTGATATTTTCACCGACTAGAAGAAGAAAAAGGTAAACGAATGCAGAATTGGCAGCAGCATTGACGTTAATGTCAACAGTGGCTAGGATTATTTTAACTGTGTTGCTATAAACCATTTACAGTTTTATTATGAACCATTAACTGTGTTATTATGAATCGTTTACTGTGCCCTCGAACTCCTCCATGCTTCCTTTTTCCGTTTTGTTGCGCGCCACTGAAAAAAAAGTGGTGCGCGCCCTTGGCTTGCACGCTCGAAATCCCTGTGTGCCAGCAAAATCTACATCATTTTGACGTCACTTTGGCGCACGCCTGGTCGGGAGCGTTAAGTATACTGCAGGCATAAGCCACTGCATAGTTTTTTATTTAGGGTTATTGTTGTCCTGAAGGGTGAACCACCTGCCCATCTTCAGCTGTCTAGCATAGGGCAACAGTTTTTCCTCAAAAATTTTGGTGTACTGTATGTGGCAGCATCCATTTTCCCTTCAATCCTGACTAACTGGCCAGTCCCCGCTGAAAAAAAACATCCCCACAACATAATAATACAGAATAAATTGTGGAAATTTCAACTCTGCCTAAAGAAAATGCAAATTATATAGGTAGTGCTATATTCAATTCATAGATCTGCAGCTCTAAAACAGTTTGGAAACATTGTCCTATGTCTGATGAGTACATGTGTGAAATTTGATGTCAATAGGGTGAAGCAAACCAAACTTCGAGTGGTTTTAGTTGAAGAAATGCTAGGCGGACTTTGAAATTAGGACATTTGGGTAGATTTGGGCACCATCAGTGTCATTTAACTTTTATCAGGACTTAGATTCAAACTTCCACTCAGACGTTTATCTGTGTTGCCATTATAATAAATCATTCTACGGTAAGGTTTGACTCTAAAACAGGCAGATTTATTGAAGATTAAAACAACAATTGAAAGACAAAAACATCTTTAAACTATGTACAGAGATATGGTGACCAGAGATATTTAGTGATTTATCAATAAAAAATAGGCAATTTGTACCCTAAAACAGGGATTCCGAAATTGTTCCATGCCAAGGCATAAGCTATTGACAATATAGCATTATAAAAATGTTAAGAAAAATATATATATGTAAAATAATTGCAGAGTCCCCCTTCACATCACTATATACAGTAATAATAGGTCCTTTGAACCGTAAAACAGTGGTTCCCAAACTTGCTGAGGCCCTCTTTGCGATCCCTTCCTTTGATACCCACTGCCCTACAACATGCTCTCATGCCAGTCCTTGAAACAGTTACGCTTTGAAGTCAAGCACAGCGGGACTTCGCACTTCCTGCAGTACACTTGTGTCTTCACTTCGCCGTTGCCTGCATTCAGA
>JACXGM010003592.1:0-41171 GCA_016801145.1 Umbra pygmaea
CACACCTGAATGCTCATGCTGGGGAGAATTCTGCTGTAAATACATGGGCTAAGCTTTACTGTACAGCCAACACAGGATTGATTAACGTTACAATTCAATATACCAAACACTTGTTTTTTCCTAGTCAAATGGGGTACCACCACTGGGTGCTCCAAGTACATTTTGGTTCAAACTACTTGAACAAATACATTCTAAGCCAAACTCCTGTTATTTACACATACTGTAGACACACATACATTGTCTCACTGACAGATGGTTTATCCATTCAGCTAACCAGTATTTACGCCCCTTTCCAAACATTCTCCAATGGAAGGTTCCCAGATGGATATGCGGGCAAATGCGAAGCAATCCATCTGGTGGAGTCAGGTGACCATGGTGCACCTACAGTTCGGGAGTTATTTTGTAGACTCTGCATCCTCATGTAGGGATGTGCGGCTAACGCCCCGCTCTTCCCAAATGTTAATGCGTGGGCGGAATGCGTTCTTATGCTGGAATCACACCAGGCATGGCAAACTGGTTGCATTCTGGCGGAAGTCAGATTTTTCTAAACAAGCCTTTCTCCAGAAATGTAAAAGCAGTTTTTTTCCCTCAAACTTCACAATTTTATTATTCAGTAAAGAGCTATTAAGCTAACAGTAGGAGGCTCTTGTGTGTGCTAGTCTTGTCTAAACCTGGGAGAGAGCCTATGATAACATTGCTAAAGAAGGAGCTGTTGCTCCCTCTGCTGGTGTTATACAGTACAAGAACAACCTATTTGATGTGAGGAATAACATTTTAGAATGTGCTTTTCAAAAACCTTTGGGAGTTCTTGTGTGTGAGCTAAAAAGGACATTTTTACAGTGCCATCCAGCTGGCTGGGGCTAAAATACATTGAGTGTATAATATACACTACAGACGTGGTCAAACATCTTTATGTCAGTAGTTACTATGCTAAACTGAAGTATAATTACAATTATTGTCAGAAGTTGTCGGTTATTGTTTGTCTATCCACCCCTTGAGGATCGACCACAAGTTCTCAATGGGATTAAGTATTGTTTAAATGACACAGGACTGATGGTAGCGCTCACCTTGTCTTGACAAGCTGTTGTCCAGACAAGCTGTTTTCCAGATGGCCCATACAATTGGAAAGGGGATTCCTCAGAGAAAATGACTTTACCCCAGTCCTAAGCAGTCCAATCCCTATACCTTTTGCAGACTGTCCCTGATGTTATTCCTGGACAGAAGTGGCCCTTCTTGACACCAGCCCATCCTCTAAAAGTCTTCACCTCACTGTGCAGTCAGATGCACTCATACCTGCCTGCTGCCATTCCTGAGCAAGCTCTGCATTGATGTTGCTCTGATCCCACAGCTGAATCAACTTTAGGAGACTCTCACCTGTGTTAACGAGACAATCACTGAGATGATGGTAGCTGGTCCTTTTGTGGCACGGCTGAAATGCAGTGGAAATGCTTTTTTGGGGTTAAGTTCATTTTCATGGCAGAGAGGGACTTTGCAATTTATTGCAATTCATCTGATCACTCTTCATGACATTCTGGAGTATATGCAAATTGCCCTCAACACTGAAGCAGCAAACTTTGTGGAGACCAATACTTGTACCATTCTCAAAACCTTTGACCATGATTGTATGTGTGCAAAAGCATGAGGACATCCATACTAATTCTTAAAGTGTCCTTCTGCGATTTTAGGCAATATTTAAAACTATTTAGGCCTCTAGGTTCTAAAGAATGTGAATTTAGGTGCCACTGAGCTAAAACGGTTCCTGTAGAAGAATTTCTGCAATGATTTTATGGAAATATGCAAATATTACCGATATGTTAGACAAGGCATGGTTATTAGATGTATTAGTTAGTGTATTGCAAAGATCAATAGGTTGGATTATATTTGGAACAGTACTTGCACTGGATATATGAATTTGATTAAATATCCAGAAGTTTGTAATAAATCATTATTATAATGATTTACAATGTATTTCTATAAACATGTTTGATAAATTATGAAAGTCTGGAAAAGATGAGACACATAGTATGCAGAAATGAGATTCTGAGAATAACATACTACCCAAATCCATAAATTGTATGATATTTAAAGAGTAGTGCCACAGGACAGAATTGTTAGTGTCAGGGATGCCAGTAGGAAAGTGGAAAAGTGTGTCAGGTTTAAATCTACGAGACAATCATAGATAAAAACTAACCATGAAGGTGTTTTTACAGCTAGACCCTCAGTTAAGGTGGGGCAACGGGGGAAAGATAGTGACTTAATGGCAGCTCAATTGCTTTGAGGACATGAAGGAAAGGGGAACCTCTGTTGGGTGAATTTGTTAATATCTTGAGTGTAAATAACGATCAAAGACGAGGGGTCAGATTCCATTTGGACACAGAGAAATCAGTTAGAAAAGTCTCAGACTAAAGGACGCCAGGGAGGTGAGGAACGCTAGAACCAATCAGGAACTGCTAAAGTATGTGACGTAATTTTGGTTATAAATTTAAAAAAGACAGGTAATCAGGAGGGAATATTTTGCAAAATAACCTGGCTTTGCTCGGTAACTAATAAAGTCTTTGCTTTTTTCACCACAAGTCCTCTTTGTATTTCTCTTTTTAAAATAAATTAGACACCACAGTCCCCGCTTGGGACTTAGTCTATTTCCCTGAAGTGTCTAGGTTAGTATTTTCTCTCTTGTTCTCCTGTGTTTAGAGGTTGTGCTCGTTCTGCAAACTCATTAGAGGTCACATATAGCTCAGATTTGATTGACAGCTCTGTCAATGGGACTTCCCTTAACATCAGCAAACCATACGTCACATATTTTTTGGGAATTTCCTGCCAGAACCTTGGTAAGGGAATGCCTGCAATGGCCAAGAAACACTGTCGGTTTTCAAGTTAACTACGATAAGATGATGATTCTACTTAGATTGTGCATATAATATAGACAATATAATACACATCCGGACTAAAATGGGAGGTCTAAAATTGTTTGCACTTACAAACGTTGTGGACTGTATCTTTAAGTTCAGGTTTTTCAGCCAAACCTATTGCTCACAGGGGCATAAAACACCTACCCAAGCATTGTTGCAGACCGTGTACACCCTTTCATGGACACCGTATTCCCTGATGGCATTGGCCTCTTTCAGCAGGATAATACGCCCTGCCACAAAGCAAAAATGGCTCAGGAATGGTTTGAAGAACACAACAACAAGTTTAAGGTGTTGACATGTCCTCCAAATTTCCCAGATCTCAATCCAATTGAGCATCTGTGGGATTTGCCGTTTTTTTTAGTCAGTCAACCCCAAAAAAAATTATGAATATTTTTTATATGAACATAAAAAGATTCAACAATTAACACAAACTGAACAAGTTTCTGACCAAAAGAAATGGAATAATGTGTCCTTGAACAAAGGAAAGGTCAAAATCTAAAATAACAGTCTGGTGTGGGCACCAGTTGCATTAAGTACTACACTGCATCTCGTCCTCATGGACTGCACCAGATTTGTTAGTTGCTGTGAGGTGTTAGCTGACACTTCCACCAAGACACCTGCAAGTCCTCAGACATTTCTTTGAGCAGGGCCAGCCTGAGGCATAAGCGAACTAAGCGTTTGCTAGGGGCCCCCTGACCAACACAATCAAGTGCACAGGTGACTCAGCATGGTAGGAGGGGGCCCCCAAGTCATGATTCGGCAAATTCTGTTTAGGGCTCCCAAAATGCTCAGGCCGAAACTGTCTGTGAGGAATGGTCATAGCCCTCACCCTCCGACCCAACAAGCTCCATACCCGCTGAAAGGGATTGAGATCCGGGCTCTTTGCTGGCCATGGAAAAACACTGACATTCCTTTCTTGAAGGAAATCATGCACAGAATGAGCAGTATGGCTTGTGGCATTGTCATGCTGGAGGGTCATGTCAGGATGAGCCTGCAGGAAGGGTATCACATGAGGGAAGAGGGCGTCTTCTCTGTAACGCACAGCATTGAGATTGCCTGCAATGACAACAAGCTCAGTCTGATGATGCTGTGACACATTGCCCTAGACCATGACGGACCCTCCACCTCCAAATCGACACCGCGCCAGAGTACAGGCCTCTGTGTTACGCTTATTCTGTCAACAATAAACGTGGGTCCAACATCAACCCTGGTGAGACAAAACCATGACAAGTCCTGTCATGTCCAGCAATGGTGACTTTGTGCCATAGGCGACATTGTTGCTGGATATATCTGGTCAGGGGCCTGCCTTACAACAGGCCTACAGGCCCCAGACAAGTCTCTCTCAGCCTATTGTGGTCAGTCTGAGCACTGATGGAGGGATTGTGCGTTCCTGGTGCTTTCCTGGTGTAACTCGGGCAGTTGGTGTTGCCATCCGGTACCGGTCCCGCAGGTGTGATGTTTGGATGTACCAATCCTGTGCAGGTGTTGTTACACATGGTCTGCCACTGCGAGGATGATCAGCTGACCTTCCTGTATCCCAGTAGCGCTGTCTTAGCCGTCTCACAATACAGACATTGCAATTTATTGCCCTGGCCACATCTGCAGTCCTCATGCCTCCTTGTAGCATGTCTAAGGCACGTTCTCGCAGATGAGCAGGGACCCTAACCAGGGAGCCAGTAGAAAGGTCTCTTTAGTGTCCTAAATTTTCATAACTATGACCTTAATTGCCTACTGTTGTTAAGCTGTTGGTGTCTTAACGACCGTTCCACAGGTACATGTTCATTAATTGTTTATGTTTCTTTGAACAAGCATGTAAAACATTGTTTAAACCCTTTGCTATAAAGATATGTAAAGTTGTTTGGCCTATTACGAATCATCTTTAAAATACAGTGTCCTGAAAAAGTGAAGTTTCCTTTTTTTTGCTGTCACATGTTTTTTGTGTCCTTTAATTGAAATGTATTTTATTTGAATTTAAGTTATATAATGATTAATACAATTACTATTATTATTTTGTTTTGTTTTATACATAAATACTAACCTGATCACAAAAGTTTTAGTACTCTTAAATCTTTTACTTTACATTTTAGACATTTAACATACTTATAGCGCACGTGTGTTAATTGACAATAGAATTAGCATGTGATTTGCTAATACTACTGACGGGCAATTGGTTAAAAAGAAAGCATCTGTTAGACGCGTGTTTTCTGGCTCACCCTACTGTAGCTTCAGACAGGAATTGGTGAGTGGAAATGGGGGTGGCGCCACAGGCAACGTGTTTCTGTGTACACAGCAGCTTGATAACAACACGCCAGTAACAGAAAAGACAGAAGAGACACAAGTCAGATCATACAAGTCTGACGCTCACAACTCGAAGAAAATCACTGGGAATTCAAACCTGCCGACTCAACATTCTTGACCAAGAGGCGCTGAAAAGGTGTTACAAAGAAAAAGGGATTTTGACATGCACTGGCAGAAATGTGAGTAGTTGAAATATAATTTAGATGATTATTAATATGGTATAAGCCTAGCTAGCCTACAATATTGCAATACAACAGGTTATCTATTGACGATAAGAAGTTATTTTTACATTTACCGGCTGCTTTTGAATGTTTGACTGAGTATATTCCTAATAGCTACAATATTTCTTATTAATAGGTGTCAATTAGCCGTGCCATTTCAAAAATACTATTTTACAGTTAGGTCTATAATATAATCACAGAGTACCAAACGAATGTATGTTGTATGAAGTGTCTTCAAAACAACATTGATTGCATACTGAAAACAGATAGCGGGGAAACCCTTTAAACCCCCCACCCATGTTGTCCATATCTCAGTTCCCCTTTTATTGATTGGTGTGTGAATGAGGAAATCTTGACAGGTCATTTAATGCACGCCAGGACAAACTTCAATGTGCGCACATATTTGACAATGACCGATGGTGGCGACGCTATTGTTACTAATCAAATTAAATGTTTTCCTGCATTTGCAGTCCCTGTGAAAGTCATCTTTCGTGCTGTTAGTTTTCGCTAGACCAGACGCAGCATCATTTGAGTCAGTAAACAGAAAGGGCTTCGGAATCCCCGCCGCCCACGGCATGACACAATAGCTAGGGGTTTCCGTCATTTAGTGAGATAGGGTTTCAGGGTATCCCATACCTCTGATTTCGTAATCGATCGCTCAACTTTAAATAACAGTCTAACTATTATTGTCTTTATTACCAAGATGCATAGACCTATACATTTTTTTACATTTAGTAATTTTCATAACGTCATAGGTTATGACACACACTGTATTTTAAACATGATTGGAACTATCATAAATTAATGATACATTTTAAAACAACGTTCTGTGAAAGATTTTTTGTTTTTTACATGTATGAGTTCTAGACTAGGTAGACGCCTATAGGGTTCTGTTTCCTACAGTATGTACAAAATCATGTTTAAGCAGAGATAAGGATGCGGATCCATACTATGAAAGAAAATAGAATCCTACAACGATTCATTTAGTAGGGACAGTGTACTATAATTGTCCTCAATGAAGACGTTGTCAAAAAAATCAATTGGTAGGAAAAACTATTTTATATAATGCAATATGCTAATGTTAAGAGTTTCTTGCACTGATATATTTCTACCAGTTTATGTCACTGTAGGTTAGTGGACAATAACTTACATTATATATTTAATCTGAAATGGAAATATACCTTATTGATCACTGATAAAGTCCTAATGATCCCTATGCAGATACTTAATCAGTGTCATAATTCTCCTTTACAAATGGATAGGCCTCTGTGTGTATTACAAGAGTTAGTGTACACAATTCCTTGCAACATTTACACTAATTGTGATTTTCTTTTAACCAAACCATTCTTTATGGTTGTATGAATTAAAGACCACTGTGATGGGCTTTACCCTGTGGTTGTGTAGGTGAAGCCTAGTAACGCTTTCGAGATAGCTCGAAAGTGAAAGTAAATTCATTGTGACATTTAGGTGACATTACCGAATACAGGTTTAACCTTCCTGATTAATGACAAAGACTGTCTAGTGAGGACATTTCTCCTTCTCTGTGGGTGTTAGAAATGAAATAGCTTTGGACATGAACTGTAGAGATGGACTGCTTTAAAAAATCATTACTGACTGCCTGGAGTCTGTTCTTCATTTACCCTCCATGCACCACTAGTCAAATATTTGCATCATAGTATTTTTGGAGGAGCACAGCTGGTGCATCGGTGGCCAGAGCTGCCCTTCCGTTTGTACTGCACCCTGGGAGGTATTCCCTCATCAGCCCTCCCACACTGTGTTGAATGTTTTTAAATTACGTAAGGATCATTCACTAATCACTTTAGAGTATCACACTGTATCACATTGAGTATCTTCAATGTCCTAATGAGGAATTTTTTTAGTTTAATAAAAAAATATTTTTTACTGTAATTTCTGCTCAAATAAATGCCACCTTGGTATCAATTGGTATCAGTTATCGAAACACATCAAAATTCCTTGTCCATTCCAAACTTTTGAACGCTAGCGTATAAAGAGTATAGAACATATTTGATATGTTGAAATAAATTCTGCAGATGGTCGCAACCCATTTCCAGTGTAATTAAACCAATATGAACATGTCACACTGGCCATTTAATTAGTATTTGGACTTTAATAGGAGTAGCTAGACTTTGGCATGTCCCATCTTATTTTTAGCTTTGTATGCCAGTAGCCTATTTTATAAATTATACCTTACTCAGGAATAATGTGAACATGGGGAAGAGAAAGAGAGAATAAAAATGCAGAAAAAAACAGAAGTAAAACTCAAGTCTGACAGAAGTGACAGACAATTGAGAATATTATTAATTTCTTATTGTGAGTTTCCACCATTGCTTAACAGAAAGACATGTCCTCATTTGTAACCCTTTCAAAATGGGAAGTTGAGTGGGCTAAAGTAATACAGTACCTAACTTTCCTTCTTATGAGATGGATATGAAAATTCAAGAACAAAGCATTCACAATATTCTTGATATTAAGTCAGGTATCTTAACTAAAATTGTGTTGCAAAGGTTTTACCATTCCTTCATATAACTAACTAAAAACCCCACATGAATAATAAGTTAGATGAGTAATTGGTATTGTCACCAGGCCCAAAATGAAAAAAGCCCTTTTTCTGACTTTGTCTCATAACATAATGATTGGTGAGGTAACCTAGCCGTGAGAAAACACCTAATACATCACCAAATGAACGACTCATCATACTTCATCACAATTTTATTCAGTCACTATGTTATGGCTGCCAGCCCAGTCAGAAAGCATAACAAACATAGCTTATGTTGGGGTTTCTATTTTCTATGTTATGGGTCGTAACGAAACATACTCTTAGCACACGGCAGTGCAGGAAGGGACTGTGGTTTGCCATTGCAAGCGTAACGGAGCTAGACAGGAAATAGTCATAGAAAATGTGTAGTGGTAAGCTTCCTCATGGCGGTGCTTCTGGTGAACCTATCTTCTACATCTGACCTCACAGCCTCTTTTCCTAATGGAATAGGTTCCTCACAGCTTACTCTCTCTACCTGTTTCTGCTCCTCAGGTGGAAATTTCACTTTATCTTTCACGTGCGGGGTGAAGGCTTAGAGGAAATATTACCCTGCTTTGCCGTACACAAGATTATCAAACTGGAAACCTAAGATACCTATATTTACCACATTTTCTCCTTCCTCTGGTTGTGAATAGAAAATAGTTTGATTCAAAATAATACACATGACATCATAGATGAATCATGTGGAAATCCTTTTTTGGTATATACATTGAATCGAAAATCAAAAGATGCACTTCAAAAATAGGAAATTTCGTCTTCTCTCTTAACATTATACCAACAGCTTTATATTACTTAATTATTATATTATTCTATTAATTGTATTAATTAACATTTTGGGGGGAAATTAGTTGCAGACTAGGACACTTTGTAGAAAGGGACCGTAATACAGAACAGAGGTGATGGTGAAATCCATAACCAGCCGTTAAAGGTTATTCATTACACATTCATCTCTGTTTTCAGCGCCAAAGGAGAAGCTGTGTTACACTCTGCCCACAGTGAAGAAACTCCTGGAGCAGAAAAGGAAACGAGAGAACACCTCAACAGCAACATCCAGCACTGGTGTCTCCACTGTCCTCTCACAACAGGCGCCAGCACCAGAGCAGTCCACATCTACAGGTCAGTACTGCGCTTAGTAGCTATGAAGCAGCCATCTCTGAGACATTTGCGAACAACCGGACCGTGGTTATTATATATGTTTGGATTTACATATTTCTTGACTTGTGTCCTCTCCAGGTTTAGCCGGTAGCTACTCAGACATGGCAATGGTGTATGAGAGATGGGCTCCTACGGATGTGCACCAAGTTTCATCAGCCATACAGGAAGGCCAGTACACCCCTCTTGGGATCAATTACTTCTCCACCCCATCCACCTTGGAGGACTACAGCCATATTCAGGCCTACAGCCCTCCAATGCCTCCCAACTACCACACACAGCAGCAGGTTCAGGACTACCCAGACTCCACCATACCTCAGCACTATGTAAGGAGCGCTACAGACATTACCTCCTATTGTTTTCTACTTATTGTGTATTATTTGTTACAATTAATTTGATTATTTCGGCAGTGATTTCACTGTTACACACATTTGTTGCACATGCCAACTTACCCTTAAGACCTTACAGGCATCAGGGTCAGAAATCATTTTTAGCTATGTTTTGTTTTGTAGCATGTCGGACCAGATTTTTACATATTTATTGTCATGGCATTGCCCAGATATTTTTTCGGTCAAAGTTGTGGAGCTTGTTTACCTACATGAAAATCTATATTTGTTGGCAATACAAGCATGACAATATCAAACAGTTGTCTGCTATTTCAATGAACATGCATTACTGAAACTGCGTAACACAAATTGTCCCCAATAAAAAAGCAAAACAGGAAGGAGAGATATTTTGAATTATACTATTTTTAAAAATAGAAAGAAGAAGCTAAGAAATGCAGTTTGACTAAAAAAACGTTGAGCGATGAGACAACACTAATTGTACCGTTAGTTAAAAATAATTTTTACATTCCCTTAAAAAGGAACAATGATGAAAATCTATAAGTTTCTAAATCACTTCAATTTATTATTTGACAGTTTCTCTAATCAGACAGCTCTCTCACTCAGGGAGAACAGGGTAGGGCTAACGCGAGTGCTAATGTCAATTGGTTATATGGCTCTATCCACGATAATGTACTAGATTTAACTTAGTGAAAAAAGAATTTGGATAAAAACGAAAACACAAAATATGGGAAGCCCAATTACCGGTACTGTTGGTACACAATATATACATTCTTTATGATAATTAGCAGTTGTGTGGATTCAACCTTTCTGTTTCTTCTTTTTTGTCATTGTTCTCCTTTAACAATATGTTTTATGGCAGTTATAAAGATAACAGGATGTCCCCTTTACAGACAGAATGTGCAGTGTCAGAGGGTGCATCTAGTTTGGTTCCTTCTGGGCCACTGCAGACCTCAATCTACTGGTCATCTGGGGCCCGCGCCCTGGACCCTACAGACAGTGTGCAGCAGGTGTTTAGTGGCCAGATAGACATCAACAAGTTGGAGGAAGCCAGAAGATTCCTCAGAGGAATGGACTACAGCAGAACCACCTGGCAAGATGATGATGGAGACACGTGAGTGTTGCCCTGTTTGTGCCCGTAAAAAAAGTCACAAGAAACAGTCTTTGGAAATCTGTACACAGACTACAAGCTCATTACACAAATCATAAATTAAAACATTTGAGAACATTTTAGGAGAGAGTTAAAAAGAAAGAGTTCATACAATTCATTTGATTGTATTGTAGGTGTTACCTGAAACAAAGTTGTGATATTTTACTATCTGTTCAGGATTCTGCATATCTATGCAGCCAAGGGCTTGAGGGAGTATGCATTCGCTGCAGCAGAGAGATTTGCTGAGTTTGCTGGGCTAGAATCCAAGGAACACAAGGGAAAGGTATGCGCCAAATACAAACTTCTACAGAGTATTAAATATTTGTGTTTGAGTATGTATGTATGTATGTATGTATGTATGTATGTATGTATGTATGTATGTATGTATGTGTGTATGTGTGTATGTGTGTATGTGTGTATGTGTGTATGTATGTATATATTTACCATAATCGTTTATTGCAATACTGAGCCTTAATTCATAGCATCTCCCCCCTTGCATCCCAGACTGCTTTGCTGGTGGCAGTGACAGCTAACCATCCAGATATCGTTCAGGATCTGTTGTCTATTGGAGCAGAAGTAAATGCATCTGATGTCAAAGGTCAAACAGCACTTCACCTTGCTGCCACCTATGGCTTACCAAGGGTCATGCAGGTAAACCAGTAGCACAACCTCAGAACAAAGTCATACACTCACCTAAAGGATTATTAGGAACACCCGGTCAATTTCTCCTTAATGCAATGATCTACTCAACCAATCACATAGTAGTTGCTTCAATGCATTTAGGGGTGTGGTCCTGGTCAAGACAATCTCCTGAACTCCAAACTGAATGTCAGAATGGGAAAGGTGATTTAAGCAATTTTGAGCGTGGCATGGTTGTTCGTGCCAGACAGGCTGGTCTGAGTATTTCACAATTTGCTCAGTTACTGGGATTTTCACGCACAACCATTTCTAGGGTTTACAAAGAATGGTGTGAAAAGGGCAAAACATCCAGTATGCAGTAGTCCTTTGGGCAAAAATGCCTTGTTGATGCTAGAGGTCAGAGAAGAATGGGCCGACTGCTTCAAGCTGATAGAAGGGCAACTTTAAAAATAACCACTCGTTACAACCGAGGTATGCAGCAAAGCATTTGTTAAGTCACAACACGCACAACCTTGAGGCGGATGGGCTACAACAGCAGAAGACCCCACCGGGTACCACTCATCTCCACTACAAATAGGAAAAAGAGGCTACAATTTGCAAGAGCACACCAAAATTGGACAGTTGAAGACTGGGAAAATGTTGCCTGGTCTGATGAGTCTCAATTTCTGTTGAGACATTAGATGGTAGTCAGAATTTGGCGTAAACAGAATGAGAACATGGATCCATCATGCCTTGTTACCACTCTTCAGGCTGGTGGTGGTGGTGTAATGGTTTGGGGGATGTTTTCTTGGCACACTTTAGGCCCCTTAGTGCCAATTGGGCATTGTTTAAATGCCACGGCCTACCTGAGCATTGTTTCTGACCATGTCCATCCCTTTATGGCCACCATGTACCCATCCTCTGACTGATACTTCCAGCAGGATAATGCACCATGTCACAAAGCTCAAATCATTTCAAATTGGTTTCTTGAACATGACAATGAGTTCACTGTACTAAAATGGCCCCCAGAGTCACCAGATCTCATCCCAATAGAGCATCTTTGGGATGCGGTGGAATGGGAGCTTCGTGCCCTGGATGTGCATCCCACAAATCTCCATCAACTGCAAGATGCTCTCCTATCAATATGGGCCAACATTTCTAAAGAATGCTTTCAGCACCTTGTTGAATCAATGCCATGTAGAATTAAGGCAGTTCTAAAGGCGAAAGGGGGTAAAACACAGTATTAGTATGGTGTTACTAATAATCCTTTAGGTGAGTGTACATCTCTTATCACTCACTCTAGACAAATAACATAATTCTTTGAATAATCAATCATTTTATTAACTCTTCGATGTCGGCTTGTAGGTTCTTCTCACCTTTGGGTCTGGATTGAATCTGGAGGCTTGCAATTTTGAAGGTAACTTCCAACTTATATAAAATGTGAACAATACAAGCATTACATAATGTAAACAGCGGTTAAGTAAATTAATTACTTTTTACATGAGCAGTTGTCCTAAAATGGTTTTAAAGATATCAGGCCTGAAACCCCAAAGAGCAAAGAGTAATAAATCTTGAAGCGCAGTGACTGGAAAAATACATTGCCACTATACCCTTATACCAAGTTATCATCTAAGTAGCTACAGTAGTCCCTCAGATAAATACATTGTTTCTGCTTTCCACCTAAAAGGCGCTAGATGGCTCACCAATGAAACGTTTAAGGTCAAAGAATAGATGCATTTGCAGCAACCGCAGAAAAAAAATTACAGCAACTCTTAACAAAAAACAAACAAAGCTATTTATAAAATAACATGATGATGTCGAGGTGACTCATGGGCAAGACACACAGGATATCTTGAAAATGACATAATAAGTAAACAGGTAAAGTTATAACAATACCATGGAAATAAAATGTAACCCTATTCCAGGTCTGACTCCTCTGCACTGTGCAGCCATCTCCCATGGTGCCATCATGAAAGCATTCTCTTCCTCCCTGGTGGTGGGTACCGCTAGCCTCCATGCCATGGCAGAGGAGAAGCTATCTTGTCTGCAGATGCTACTCAACAATGGAGCCTCCCTGACCAGCCAGGTAGAAAATAATTGTGCGGTCATATTCTACGTGAGGATAAGCAACAAAGCAGAAAAGAAACCATCGCAAGTGAACGGCTTGTTTAGATTTGGTAGAAAAAAGTTTATTTAATAAAACAGCGATTTGTAAACTTCCGTCCCAACTATTTGCAAAAATGTTTTCCAGGAGATAAAAAGTAACAAGACTGTACTTCACCTGGCTGTGAAGGAGGGAAACGTGCACCTGGTCCGCTACCTGCTGAGAATCCGACTGGCCAACATAAGGGATTTTGTAAACATGAAGGTCAGTTCTGATTTGAGTTTGAATTTAAAAAATGTTCAAAAATGGACCTCCATGGGTTTGTGGAAGTGATGACTTAATAAAGAAAAGAAGAATAGTAGCCCGGTCAACAGTGTTTGCATACCTAGTTATTTCTTTAGTGTCGGTACATAAGGGTGACTTTCAAATTTTAGGCCCATGGTCACACCGCACTGCACATGGCCGCTGGTCTTCACGCCAGCCCTCACCAGGAGGAGATCGTGACGCTGCTTCTGAGCCGAGGGGCTGATCCCAGCATGCGTAACCTGGAGAATGACCAGCCTGCGCACCTCTTGCAGAGTGGACCCCAGGGGGAAAAGGTGAGAACGCAAATCCGTCAAGCTTAAAGGCAGAATATACCCCTATTGTTTCATTGATCTAATTTCCTCTCACCCAACCCATCCTCTTACAGCTGAAGCTCATCTTGAAGAAGCAAAGTGCTTCCTCTCGTCGACGTGTGATGTCCTTACAGGACCAAGAATGACCCGGACTATTCATTGTCCTCGTGTATCCCTCCACCTCTTTATAAAGGAAGAACTGAAACTCAGTAATGTAGGCTGAATCCAGACTTCTGTACTAAGAGTTCTAAGAGGGACTGATTGTAGTGTATCTTCATGTGAGGATTTTCAAAGAAACCAAATCTCTAATTTATATTAGGGCGTTCGTTTATGTTTGGTTGACATGTTTTTAATCAGTATCTGAAATTTGTTAGCTATGACATCTTAATGAGTATTTAGTTGTTCTAGTGTAATGGCTACCTAGTAAACAATGGTAACATACTGCTGTTAGTCAGTAGAAGTTTGATTTCTAAGAAATCATTTACATCACTCAGAGTTGCCCAGGCAGAGTGAGTTTCCCCCCCAAGCCAGATGAAGGTATGAGGTGGGTTTCTCAGCTACCGCCCCCTCTCACTCTTCACAAAACTTCCCAACATAATGAAAAATCATATTGGTTTTTTATAAGTTGGTTGTGGTTTCAATAATCATGTATACAGTGTACCACTGCGCTCATAATGTCACTGTTTTTGACATTACCTACTCACAGTACTCATTTAGGACCCAGTTTACTCCAACTATTGGCAGTCTTTATGAGGAAGCAGAAAATGCATTGAAAAACAACACAGATAAGAGCTACTATTATATTGTACTTTTTCAACACATGGAGTATATTGAACATCAAAAGTGATTCAAATCAAACTGAATTACAATTAGACATTTCTCAAATGATATATTTCCCCCTTAGGTCTTTATCACCTTTCAAGGATAAAATCAAAGCCTTTCATTTTCATATCTTTTTCAATTTGGAAAACACATTAATATCGATTTTAGACCATTTCTCCAACACTGCAAAAAATGACTCTACAAAAACAAGTAAATACACTATGAATACAAGGTATTTCTTGCTTGTAATAAGTAAAATAATCTGCCAATGGAACAAGAAAAATTACACAGATTTTCAGGGCATATTTACTAAAAACAAGTTTTTATCTAATACAAATATAGTTTGTTAAGTAAATATGTCTTATTTTAAGGATGGTTAGATTTTTTGACCTGAATACAAGATAAATATACTTTTTTGCCAAATGGAACAAGATTTTTAAGACAGGACTTTTTGCAGTGAAACTCTTTCCAGAGGTCCCCACAGTGTTGGACATTGCAAAATGATAATTTTGTTTACATTTTCTTTTTGGAGCATGATGTCTGATTGGAGTCATTGACAGATTGGATCTGATGCTTTGGTCAAAGAGCTCCATGGCTTCATCCGCTAGTTATTATTTTGGCATTGAAATGCCATTAAAACTTCAGTTATGGGGAAATAAACTAATAATTTGAACATGAATATGTGATGGATTTGTGTGAAATGAAGTAAAAAACATTCCATGTGTTAAAGAAATTACAATACTGATCATTACCTTTAGTAATTTATACAGCCTTTTTTTGCTATGTGACTATATATTGTCTTGTTTAAACTATAACTTATGGAAAATAAACATGTATGTTTTGGTGTATAGGCAGTATGTTGATATTTACCACACGTTCTACAGTTCATTACCTATTTGGTAGTTTACTATGTAGAACCAGTATTATTTATTTATCGAAGGGCATTATGTGTGGAGTAGTTCAGTGCAGTTATGATTCATTTGAACAACTAATTAGGTGTTTAAAAAACATTACTACACTTTATGTACTCCCCCCAAGAGAATTGAAGCCACCACATTGGGGTTGTTAGTGCCATGATTTAGCACGATGAATCAGCCCTTAACATGACTCAAAAAGGACTCATGATTAAATTACTGAAAATACACCTGTTTTTGCGGTGACAACCCATGGACTATACTGTAGTATGTGGACAGTTTGAAACACTGCTCTTACTCTTGACTGAATGTAATCTTATGACTAAATGTTTTTCCTAAGCTTAACACTGGCATTAAATCTTTTCTCCAAACTCCCTATTTGCCTTGAACGTTACACTCCATTTCTATCCACGTTTTGCTACAGGTTAAGATTAAGAGATGAAATGTGAAATAAACAATTAACAAGATTGTTGCATATACTGCAATTATGTGTTGCAGCAGCTTTCTTATTTCTGGTGATAATCACTGATTTAGTTAACACCATTGGTTTAGCTTGAAGCATTGCTACATTCACAAAATTGTTCTAGATAAGAAATCTTGTACTTACAACAAGTTAAATATTGAAACATGTCTAAGTATTGACACATTTTATTTGTAGGTTTTAACCTTATTTTAAATGTATAGCAATTTTGTATCAAGCTTATACAGAAAATTAATAAATGGCTGAAAGTAATGCTTTTTGGTTTGTATGATTCTTCATGTGCTATGGAAAAAGAGGCAGCTGAAACACATTCGGACCTATTGGTAAGACCCTTAACGTAAAAACTAGGGAACAGATTCACCCTGAGCTGCCATAAGTAAAACACAGTTGGGCGAAAGGATTGGGTTGAAATCTTAGTTCATGCTTAAGATGATTTATAGGTCCGATATAAAATCTTGAATGTCAAAAAGCTCTCACATTTGACTGGATAATAAAGTGCAAGCATTAGGTACATTGAGTAGTATACAATAAAATTGGACATGCAGTCATCCTCCAATGTGTCTGATGTAGGGAGAGAAAACAGCACTGTTTCAACACATATGATGATATACAGTACTGTAGTGCATAATCTGGTCTTGGGCCAGGCTGGTTTTGGGCTTTCAGGTGATTAGGTGCATATTAGCATAAGGATAAACCCAAAATCAGCACTCAAGGCCACTACAATCTACAGAATGTTTATTAATATCACCTAACACACACCTAAGTAACAAATACAGTTTAAAATATTCACTGCCTTGATACACCTTTTATTTATATCAAGAACAACAATTCAGCCATTCTCTGGGTCAGCTTTAGAGTGGGCCATGATTGATGTTCGGATGGGCGTGGCTGTGTGTCAGTCCTAAACATGTGATTGGTTGTCAGTGTGTGTGTTAGCCCACATCTAGTATCCTCTTTCTTGCACATCTCCCGTGATGATCTAATCGTGCCTTCAATCCCACTTCTTCTAAACGGTTTGAGGGGGCACTACAATAAAACAGACAATACAGTGTGTTTAAACTTTTACAACTTTAAAAACACGCAGACAGTCAAGTATATCTAATCTCACAGGGAAGTGAAAGCACAATTTCCATGTTTCCTAACCTTAACTCAAACTTAGACTTTAACTTTAACCATAATCTTAATTTAAAAAATGTAACCTTTATGCCTGAATTTAATCTAACCTGAACAACCTTAACCCTGAGCACAATAGTATGTTTCACACTAACCCTAACCCAATTAACTAAAACATTTTGTTTTTAAAAAGTAAGGACACAAGGAATTTTTTCATGCTTTCCTAAAAACACACACACGCATCCAGTGGGAGCTTACCCTCTGTCGTTGGTATCTGGGTGCCTGCTGCATTAGTGCTGCAGGGGAGAAGACAAAGTCTGGTTATTCTCTCTGATACAGGCAGGGGAATTAAATAAAGGGCGCCATCCTGGTAACACCGACAGTTCAGATCACTTCAAAGTTTTGTGGCCACAGCTGTGTGTGATAAAACCAAAATCTAATGACAACAGAATACACATGTCACTGTACAAATGTGTGTGTAGGGAAGGGGTTGTGGCCACGAAACTTTCACAAGCAATAAACTTGATATGGGGCAAAATGCAGATCTCTCAGGATAGTATCAATCTGTGTCCTCTTTGAAACCCCAGGGGTGGGGCAGAGACTGGGTCAACATGCCATTGGCTGTAAAAATACACTCTGCAAGGCCACCTGCCTACATTTCCAACCCATGCAACAACCGCCCCCATTCTCAACCAGAAAGCCCTTAGAAAGCCACAACTCAGGATTTCCCTTATATCATTATTGGTTTGTTTTCAAGCATATTTTCACTCATGTCAAAGATTGTATAGGATAGGACAAATATTTTTGATTCTTGACACATTTGTCTGCAAAAAGATCCTTTGTATAAGTGTAAATTCTTAATTAGACGACTGGGTCAGCTGTGCTGTTTTATATGGTCGAAGGGCAAAACTGAAACCAATAGGAAGCATTCTGAGAATGGGATCCACCTTGGGTTGGTGAGAGAGAGAGAGAGAGGGTAAAGACAGACATGGTAACTGGAAACATTAGTAAAGTAATCCTGTTTGGTTCATTTTCCTCTTCCAGTTCTGACACATTCCACATGCGCAGGCACAGCAACTGCCAAGCCATGTGCAAACTCTTACTTGGGTGACGATTTTGGGCATTTAGTGATTTTTTTACCTGTTAAAAAGATACAAAGTTATAAATGTCCACAGTAACCTCGAGAGCTACAGATGAACATATAGCATATGTGGTGTGTGCATGCATACTTACTAAGCGCTATTAGTATACCGGACACAAACAAGATCACACCAATGATTACCCCTGTAGTTCGGAGGGTGTCATAATCTAAAAGAATAAGAAAAACATAGTATGGTATAACACACATGACCAGTATGTTGTCACTCAATAAATATGGACCAATTCAGATGAATCTACTTACCATAATTAAAGGCACTTTGATCAGGAAAATTAGATTCTGTATAGAAAGAAACACACAATGTAAAATATTGTAACAAACACGAACCACCACATTAGGGTGAAAACAGGATGTTATCAAAATGTATGATAATAGCTTCTGAAAAGTGCCAGGATCATACATGCTGGAGAATAGAACAGCCAATAGTTAACATTATGCTTTTCAGATCAGTCACTGACTCCGATTACATTTCGTCTATGCTACCCCCTCATAATGGAAGTAAATTATTTTAAACTAAATGGTTTTTAACTTATTGCTGTCATCGTTTAGATTGTATCATTTGGAAATAAAACCAAGTGCTACACAAATGGAAATACTGTGTGCGTAAATCGTAAGTGCTGTACGTGTGTTTTTCATCAGAAGACCACAGCATTTACAGTTCACTGCAGGGTCTTCGCTCAGCAGAAAAGACACCGCACAAAAGGGGTGTGGATTAATACTGTTTTACTCTTGGCGTTATTGTTCATACGATTATAGACCTGTCAACACATTCCCAGTTAGTGAACTACAGCCTAAACCAATGTATAAAAAGGAATGGTCCAGTTTTAGGCTGCAATTTGCACTCTCCACATTAAGGATTAGCATAATCTTTGCGCACTTAAATCAATGCGGCTTTATTTTTGCAGAACCACCACTTTCCTAATATATTTCGCTTTCAACATTTTCTCAGCCCACTAGCCTCGACACCATTATATTAGACTAATAACATTTTAGTTATTTTTCACTGTTGTATCAAGAGACAGGATTCATTTTAAAATACCTATGTACGATTAACACATCACTAAATATAATTTAATTTACAGTCAAACATTTAAATATTCGTCAGGCAAGCACCAATTGATGAAACAATCAACTGTACGAAGTAGACATTATTGTGATGATATTAACAAACTTAGCCTACTTGATGCGCAAAAACAACCTGTGCAAGAAGCATTAATAAAACAAAACTCTATAAAACGTTGTCTTTACGGACATTCGAGAAATACAGTCAATATGTTCATATTTTAACATTGATGCTCTAGGTTTTTAAGAAAAAAGAATAACACCAACCTCTTTCCGTTGCCATGACTGCAGTGTGGATAGATGCACTACGTCTTTGCCTGCAGAGTCTCTCTCACGCTCTGATCTAGGTTTCAGGGCAGCGGGTGAAAATGAGAGTAAGCGCACATCGGAGTTTAGAATTAGGATGTGAAGAAAACTACGTCTTAATTAGGCCTTAGGCAGCAAAAGGGCGTCCTCTGGTGGTAAAACTGAGTACCACACTGAATTCTGTACAGAACAAATAAGACAAAAACATGACTACACATGCATTGCGGATAGTGACCTATATTGAGCTCAAAGTGGAATAGTTATTGCTATATAGGCCTTTTACTCAGGCAGAAAGTGGGAGCCGCAGACTGTGGTCGTAAGGAGATGCGAAATTCATCGTGGGGGTTAGGGATAGGCTAACAGGTCTCAATTTGATAGAGTTGATACGGCTCTCCTGCGCAACGACAAGATCCCTGGCAACAGAAGCAACGAAGGAGAATGCGCAAAAAGGAAACCCCGTCTGTGTCTACTTAGAAATACATCAAATGTGAAATACCTGTATAATAAATACAATGAAAAAAGGCATATAAAACAATGTAAGAGAATGGTGTCAATAGAACCTAAGAATACCTTTAATATAATTTATTAAGCCATCCCGTTACACAAGGAAAACCTAACCATTTGGAGTGTTCAAGTTAGGTTTGACTACAAATGGGAATTGCATTCACTGTTTTTTGTAAAGGCATTAAAGTTTAATCACATACACTAAACCAAATCTCCATTAGATTGTATAGCCACCTTTCTAGATGTGGAAATCAATATACTGTATATCCTTTTTAAAATGTTGCTGGCTCTCAGACAATTCAATAATCCATCCTGCTGCCATACAGCCACCTCCCATCTTAGATTCAATATTTTATTATATTTTGTCAAAGCATGAACATGCAATGCCGTAACTTTGCCCTAAACAACTGGCCACATGATGGAAATAAACAATACGTTTGTGCATTTTAAACATCTCTGCACATTTGTGAGGATGACTTGGTCTATTACATGCAAAAAGGTGCAACATCAACAAAGGTTGTGGTGTATTTCCATCAGAACTGCACTACTAGGGCAGGCTACTGCTGGGACAAGACTGGTTTTGGCTGACGTGGAGACTAATGTTACCAGTGTATGGTGGTTTACGTTGGAACACATTATACAAATCGACATCTACACATTTTATTAAACACTACAGAAATATAACATTTTAAGAGTTAAAAATGATGTAACTTACAAAATAGCTTTATGTATCACATGACTGGAAATTTAATGTGTAGCCTACAGTTCAACAGTTGCTATTGCATAGATTGAAGTTATTCTCAAAATACTGCCATTGTATATTCATAGAAAAAAAATAAAGAAGAAACGGAAAAAATATCAGCAGGATGTAGTCTAAAACAAGATGCCTGTTCTCTCTTGCAGATGGCCATCGTAATGGTCTTTTGTCCGATGCTGCCGCCCGGTGGCTAAACGTGATATCACTGGGGATCTGAAAGCATAAATGGGAGGTATTTGGTTAAATAAATTTTTTCATTCAGTCAAATCATTACAAAATGTCACTTAGATGTTCTGCAATTTACCACAATTAGAATACTTACATTAGATTTGTCTAAAATATAACAACATTTGTAAAATTGTAACGGATAATTGACAAATTACAAATATGACAACGGTTTTAGGCCGGGAGCCAGGTCCACTCCTCAGGATGTTTTTTGCTACATTTTTTACACTATTATTTGCTATTATCTTATAACTTGGGCCATCACAAGTTGATAATGACCACCCCCAACTCCGCCCCGTTTGGTCTCAGGGGCCAAAAACACCCTTTTTGGGAAATGCTTTTAGCGGAATGATGCAATTGTGAATATTAAGGTACTGCAGCTACATAAATGGTCATATAAGCCTAAGATTTTGCATGGTGTATCCTGACACATAGGGGAAACTAACAGAAAACAGATTCTGGGGATTGCTGCCTTTTTGCTGTCAAATATCACCCTCAACATACCCTAAAAGCCTAAAAAATGTCTGTCCGCCTGACTAATTGTCATAAAAAGTGATCATTTTCAAAAATGTTATTATGCATATCACTGCCTCAAATGTACATGGAAAACGTCCCATGTTTATAAGCTTCCTTTTAAGTCCAAGGTGAGCTTTCTATCTAGAGGATTACAGCTGGTATAACCAATGTTCTCTACTGCAACTCAAATCGCAGAAAACAGAACTTTCAAGCATTACCATTCAATGTGGGATTAAGCATATTTTTTGCAAATGTACAATAGCTTAAACAAGAGTTGAGACATGACTTATGTACTGCTATGATATATGAAGTCAACTGCATGAAAAATGAGTATTGTTATGCCCCTAGGTGGACTGGGGTCAGGGTGTAAGATTTAACAATGGTTACACACATAAACACGCTAACCAACCAACATACTAATACAAATATCTGAAGTGAAAGCTCTGTTACAAAAATTTGGCGTTGTGTATCATTGCACATTTTTAAGTGGTTATATGGAAATCCTGGAGATTTCTTAGTGGGTACACTACGTATACCTGCGTATCACTTAGACTACACCACTGCACTAACCAACCAACACCCTAACCCTTCATGTCACATCCTGAAGTTTTTCAGCAAAGACAATTTGAAGGTTAGTTGATCTATTTTTCTAGTTATAGAAAGATATTAATTCTATTGGGAGATTAGTGTCCTATATTTTTCTACATGTAAGGTGCCCACTCTACATCTAGATTGATAACATTAGCTAGTTAACTTTGTTTGTTAGCTAGCATAGCCAGCCAAATGTAGCTAGATAGTGAGAGCAGGAGTGGGAGAGAAATTATGGTGTGTGTGTCTGGGCACGTGCAAGTGTGCGTGCGTACGTAATATGTCACTGTTATAAATATACAGATTTTATGATGGTGGTCATTAGGGCTGCACACTTTTTAATCACATCACGGCTTCCCAAGATCAAATTTGCGTGATCGAGCGATATTTAACCCTTCAAAGATGTGCAATTATCTCGCACATGCTAGCAACTAAGACTTGGTACCATTGGAAAGCAGAAGATCAGATGAAAATAATGAGTGGTGGATCATCTCTGTGGTTTACACACAGCTGGAGCTATGCGCCTCAAATTAGGTCATGTTTTTTAGATGGTCGTTTTTTTTTACTCAACACATTACAGACAGGAAGTAGGAAGCGAAAATAACAAAATAACAACTCTGCAATGATGCAGGACATCATCCTGCACAAGACCAACAATTTTTGGAAGAGAAAATAGTTGGGATTTCAAAAATGTATAGAAATATAGTGAGAAAGGGGTGCTGTATTTTAATATAAATACATAGTGTGAACCTGCTTTCATCTGTGAAGAGCACAGGGTGCCAGTGGCGATTTTGCCAATTTTGTGTCCGTCCAATGAAGATCCTTAATCAGAATTCAAAGTTTATTCAGATCTTTGCTGAAGTGGGGAACTTTTGGGAGCTCGATGAACAGATTCTCAGCGGTGTTCAAGAGTTCACCTGTCACCTCTATGGTTTCAACTGTCAAATCAAGAAGGTTGATGAGGCAAGAAAGATGAAAGTCAAGAAGATGTGTGGCTCAAGCCTTGAGCTTCGACGGGGTCTCTCCGTTGACCTCTCAACCTTCCCACCTTGCAAGAGAGTCCTCTTACATCACATGAAAAGAGTAAACTTTCAAGTATGCATCTGGAAGAGGGCTCATGAGCACTACGTGGACAGCCCAAGCCCTCACCATGGATATCATATAAACACAGAGACAGGCAAGCTAGAACCACAATGGTTTCGGGGCGACATCATCCCCAAAGCCCTTGTAGATGACTTGACTGATGAAATCCATATGAATATAGGTGAAGATGAAGAGGAAAATGAAGATTGAGAGTATAATATACACTCACCTAAAAGATTATTAGGAACACCATACTAAGACTGTGTTTGACCCCCTTTCGCCTTCAGAACTGCCTTAATTCTACGTGGCATTGATTCAGCAAGGTGCTGAAAGCATTCTTTAAAAATGTTGGCCAATATTGATAGGATAGCATCTTGCAGTTGATGGAGATTTGTGGGATGCACATCCAGGGCACAAAGCTCCCGTTCCACCACATCCCAAAGATGCTCTATAGCCGTCAGAGGATGGGTACATGGTGGCCATAAAGGGATGGACATGGTCAGAAACAATGCTCAGGTAGGCCATGGCATTTTAAACGATGCCCAATTGGCACTAAGGGCCCTAAAGTGTGCCAAGAAAACATCCTCCATACCATTACACCACCACCACCAGCCTGCACAGTGGTAACAAGACATGATGGATCCATGTTCTCATTCTGTTTACGCCAAATTCTGACTACCATCTGAATGTCTCAACAGAAATCGAGACTCATCAGACCAGGCAACATTTTTTCAGTCTTCAACTGTCCAATTCTATGTGCTCTTGCAAATTGTAGCCTCTTTTTCCTATTTGTGAGTGGTACCCGGTGGGTTTTCTGCTGTTGTAGCCAATCCGCCTCAAGGTTGTGCGTGTTGTGGCTTTACAAATGCTTTGCTGCATACCTCGGTTGTAACAAGTGGTTATTTCAGGCAAAGTTGCCCTTCTATCAGCTTGAAGCAGTCGGCCCATTCTCTTCTGACCTCTAGCATCAACAAGAATGTTCACCCACAAGACTGCCGCATGCTGGATGTTATTCCCTTTTCACACCATTCATTGTACACCCTAGAAATGGTTGTGCGTGTAAATCCCAGTAACTGAGCAGATTGTGAAATACTCAGACCGGCCCGTCTGGCAACAACAACCATGCCATGCTAAAAATTGCTTAAATTACCTTTCTTTCCCATTCTGACATTCAGTTTGGAGTTCAGGAGATTGTCTTGACCAGGACCACACCCCTAAATGCATTGAAGCAACTGCCATGTGATTGGTTGGGTAGATAATTGTATCAAGGAGAAATTGAACGGGTGTTCCTAATAATCCTTTAGGTGAGTATATATGTCATGTAGGAGAAGTATATTTTAAATTTCTCTTGACCTATTAATGTAGGACAATATAATTGTCAATGTTGAAAATAAAATACTGTACAGTTGAAATGAAAATTATTCAACCCCCATTGCAAATCAGGTTTATTGACAACATTTACAGACTTTCAGCTGTTAGCAATGAACAAATCAAACAAAAGCAAATGAGATACAGTGCCTTGCGAAAGTATTCGGCAACCTTGAACATTGACCTTTTGCCCCATTTCAGGCTTCAAACATAAAGATATAAAACTGTAATTTTTTGTGAAGAAGCAACAACAAGTGGGACACAATCATGAAGTTGAACAAAATTTATTGGATATTTAACAAATAAAAAACGGACAAATTATTCAGCCCCTTTACTTTCAGTGCAGCAAACTCTCTCCAGAAGTTCAGTGAGGATCTCTGAATGATCCAATGTTGACCTAAATGACTAATGATGATAATTGAATCCACCTGTGTGTAATCAAGTCTCCGTATAAATGCACCTGCTCTGTGAGTCTCAGAGGTCCGTTGAAAGCACAAAGAGCATCATGAAGAACAAGGAACACACCAGGCAGGTCCGAGATACTGTTGTGGAGAAGTTCAAAGCCGGATTTGGATACAGAAAGATTTCCTAAGCTTTAAACATCCCAAGGAGCACTGTGCAAGGGATAATATTGAAATGGAAGGAGTATCAGACCACTGCAAATCTACCAAGACCCGGCCGTCCCTCTAAACTTTTAGCTCATACAAGGAGAAGACTGATCAGAGATGCAGCCAAGAACTGCAGAGTTCTACAGCTGAGGTGGGCGATTCTGTCCATAGGACAACAATCCGTCGTATACTTCACAAATCTGGCCTTTATGGAAGAGTGGCAAGAAGAAAGCCATTTCTGAAAGATATCCATGAAAAGTGTCGTTTAAAGTTTGCCACAAGCCACCTGGGAGACACCAAACATGTGGAAGAAGGTGCTCTGGTCAGATGAAACCAAAATCGATGCAACGTTATGAACAATGCAAAACGTTATGTTTGGCGTAAAAGCAACACTGCTCATCACCCTGAACACACCATCCCCACTGTCAAACATGGTGGTGGCAGCATCATGGTTTGGGCCTGCTTCTCTTCAGCAGGGACAGGGAAGATGGCTAAAATTGATGGGAAGATGGATGGAGCCAAATACAGGACCATTCTGGACGAAAACCTGATGGAGTCTGCAAAAGAACTGAGACTGGGAGATTTGTCTTCCAACAAGACAATGATCCAAAACATAAAGCAAAATCTACAATGGAATGGTTCACAAATAAACATATCCATGTGTTAGAATGGCCAAGTCAAAGTCCAGACCTGAATCCAATCAAGAATCTGTGGAAAGAACTGAAAACTGCTGTTCACAAACGCTCACCATCCAACCTCACTAAGCTTGAGCTGTTTTGCAAGGAGGAATGGGCAAAAATTTCAGTCTCTCGATGTGCAAAACTGATAGACATACCCCAAGCGACTTACAGCTGTAATTGCAGCAAAAGGTGGACCTACAAAATATTAACTTAAGGGGGCTGAATAATTTTGCATGCCCAATTTTTCAGTTTTTTATTTGTTAAAAAAGTTTGAAATATCCAATAAATTTCGTTCCACTTGATGATTGTGTCCCACTTCTTGTTGATTCTTCACAAAAGATTACAGTTTCATATCTATATGTTTGAAGCCTGAAATGTGGCAAAAGGTCGAAAAGTTCAAGGGAGCCGAATACTTTCGCAAGGCAATGTAGCTCAACACAACAAATGCTTCTAGTGGTTTCCCAAAATTCAATTGCAAATGCAACTGAAAATGACTTCTCCGGTCTCTAAATTATTCAACCCCTTCATGGCAAGCATCTTTAGTACTTAGTAGGGCACCCTTTTGCTGTTATGATCTGCTGTAAACGAGATGCATAGCCAGACACCAGCCTCTGGCAGCGTTCCTGAGGAATCTAAGCCCATTCCTCATGAGCAATGGCCTCCAGTTCAGTAATATTATTGGGTTTGCGTGCTGCAACCGCCTATGGGATTCAAGTTAGGTGACTGATGGCCACTATAAAATCTTCCAGGCCTTCTTCTGCAACCAAGCCTTGGTGGAATTTGAGGTATGCTTGGGATCATTGTCCTGTTGAAAGTTCCAATGATGCCCAAGATTCAGCTTCCTTACAGACCGCATTACATTTTCTCCTAGGATTTCCTGTCATACTGATTCCATCTTGCCTTCCACACACTGCAGGTTTCCTGTTCCAGAGGGTGCAAAGCAGCCCCAGAGCATCACCGAGTCACCACCATGCTTGACTGTGGGCAAAGAGTTCTTTCAGCATATGCTTCATTCTTCTTTCTCCAGATATACCGCTGATCAATTGTGGTGAAAAGTTTTGTTTCTTCGCTCCAAAGAACAGTATCCCGAAACCTGTGTGGCTTCTTCATATGATTTTGGCTATATTGGAGCATCCCTTTTCATGTGGTTTTTGGTGAGTAGTGGTGTATATCTTGGAGTTCCAGCATGGAAACCTGCATTTAGTACACACCTTCCTGTGCTCACTGACACCTCAGTGCCTGTTGCCACCAAGTGTTGCTGCAGGTCTTTTGCAGTCACTTGGGGTACCAAGGGTTTTTTACCACCTGCCATCTCAGAAATCTGGTTGCATGCATTAATAGATTCCTTTTTCTGGTCCGTCAAGGTAGTGTAACCACCGTTCCCTTAACATAAAACTTGCAAACTATGCTTCCAACAATGTATCTGGGAACATTCAGTGCCTGTGTTGTTATGTTATTTGTATCTGGTTCATTGTTTGTGAAGGGCGATGATCTCTTCTCTTAACCTCTTAAGGAACAGCATCCCACCAGAGGGATGTTTTGGCCAAAAACAAATTATTTAAAAAATGCATTACATGTCGGACATGTAATGAAATCTTAGAACCACACAACTTTAGCTAAAATAAGACAAGAATAAAAAGTCATACAATGTGACGTGAGTGTATTGTAAACAAACTGTTCCTTCAGCTAATACATCTATGACTCAGCTAATAAATCCACGTCTCACAAAAAGACATGTACTTACAGTCAGCTATCCTTCTCTGATTCATCATCCAAAGGGTCCCAGCAATGAAATGGAGCATTGTTTTTGGTGTATTAATCCATTTGATATGTGTAAACAATCAAAAACTCAATCTAACTTTACCCCAAATTATCACAAACTATTTCTGGACATTCAACCTTCAAAACAGTGTTCCAGCCTATGAATTATATCTGATTCCGAATCCCCAGGCTGTCTAGATGTTCACAGACATCTGATTCATCTTCCTACACTCCGTGAAAGCATAACTACATAACTTTGTCTGACATAGGCTGCATCTTTTCACATTCGGGTCGCACAAATTCACCAGAACGGCACTCACTTGATTGACAGTAAATCCATCAAATCATAACCGAACCATCTGAATTCAACCTAGGTACACAGACAATGAGCTGGGCTTTTCAGGCATATTTGGTTGATTCTTGTGAGCCAAAAACTGATTAAACTACAAGGATGCGTAGCTGAGAAAGTGACACGGAGTGTATGATTGACTGCAAGCTCTCCACGCACGGAGGAGATGGGTCTGTGTATGAAGTGGCCATTTTTTTTTGTAAACATATCATGCCATTTGTATAAATTTGTGTGTTTTGTAAGAATATAAACTTTTTTGTAACCTATCCTTTTTATAGTTATTTATATGAAAATGATTAATGTGGATACTTGGGGACACTTCGGCACAATCGTGAAGGATACTTGGGGTCCTCTTACAAAATAGTCAATAGTTTCTTGGCTGTTGACTATCACTCTAAATTTTTTGACATATGTTGTCCTCCCTTGGGGAACATGATTAGAAGTGTTTCCAGGACCCATTCTCAATATATGGCTTTTTATTTGCATTTGAAACATGATGTAGAAAAAAGTATGTATTTTCTTTCATCTTGTGCCAGATTCACTCTGTACACTTATTCTAAATTATTTTTACATATCCACAAATTTCAAAGTTTTTCCTTTCAGAAAAAAATCAAGCATATGTTTCTCCTTGCTTCAGGTCCAACGTAACAAGAGGTTAACTTTGGGTATGTTTTTTAGGCAGAATTTCACAATCAGAGCCCCATCCTTAAGAAGTTAAACCTTTGGACCATTCTTTTGACTTAGCCATGTTTCTCCCATGCAGTCAAATGTGACAAAACCCCCTAGCTAGTTCAGGTATTTTATGTGTTCCAGCTCAAGTACACCCATTGCAACTAATGAAGCCACCTTCATTACATGTAACTGTACAGCTCTAATTTGATTGACAGTTCTCGCATCCGTTCTTCCTCCACTTAAGCAAACCATATGTCACAGTTTGGTGGGGCTTCCCTGCCTGATGTTAGGTAAGGAAGTAACTACCAAAGGGGTTGAAAAAAACATTGAGACAAGCTAACTGTGATAAGAATTCTACTTAGAGATTGTGCCTATCATATAAACAATATAGTACATATCCAAACTAAAATGGTGGCCCCCAAAAAATGTTTTGCAATTACAAAAGTCGCGGACGGTAATATTAAAAATAATCATAGTGTCAGCTAAAGACAAAGAAATCTCTGGAACATGCTACCATCTCTGCTGACGAGTCTTTAAAAAGTTAAAAAGTTCAACCAATATCAGCCAACCCTAACTCAATTAAGATGGTTTGCCAACAGCAGCATAAGGTTACACTGTGAAGACTGTTGCAAAAGCATTCTAGGTGACTACCTCATGAAACCGCTTGACAGATTGCCAAGAGTGTGTCAAACTAAGGCAAAGGGTGTTTACTTTAAAGAATCTAAAATATATTTTGTTTAAAACGTTTTGGTTACAACACGATTCCATGTGTTATATTATAGTTTTGATGGCTTCACTATTGTCATACAAAGTAGAAAATATTACAAATAAAAACTGATCCAGTAGGTGTGTCTATTGACTATTGACTGGCATTGCATATCACACTGATTACCCCTAAAGCAAACACTTCCTTTGGCCTGATTGGAATAACTTGCAAAAGTAACTGAATTTGGAGATTTCTTTCACCCTCATCAACTTTAAAGAACAATTGTGCAAGGTGCACGCAGATCGGTGCATGTTAAGCTTTTCCTTAATTTGAACGTTGCCATTTGCTAAATTTGCTCCAGCGTTAGTGTTCCACTACCATGACCTATTTATTGACCCACTCCTCTAAGCTGACCTCATTTTGCACACATTGTAAACAAATTGCGTCAGAGTATTTTGGGTAAAACACATAGCTAAAGGCAGCTACTTATGTGGAGCCACTCCCAAAAGACAGACATGGTAAGAAAATTATAGTAAAGATGTGCTAAAATATGAATAGTCTATTAATGCCTAATAACATTGTTATTATTATTTTTTTGGATGAGGGCCAGATTGGAAATTTGTCAAGGACACTGGAGTTAATACCCCTCCTCTTACACATAGTGCCACAGGATCTTTAGTGACCACAGAGAGTCAGAACAACCATTTAATGTCCGGCACTCTGTGCAGGGCAGATGTCTTCATTACTGCCCTGGGGAATTGGGAATGATCTGTAGACTAGAGTGAAGAGTGCCCCCTACTGGACCTACAACACCACAAACATTATAGAAGATGTCTATTTATTTCAATGCTCTATTACTGTACTTTGCAAAAATGAATTCACAAGAGGTACTGAAATATGTCATTTAGAATATTTGTATTCTAAATTAATATACACTGTAAAACTGTGTTTGTATATTTTCCAGCATTGTTGTTGTATCTTATGTACCCTGAAACCACTATCAACCGTTTAGGATTCGAACCAACCTGTTAAAGTTTACTACAGAGATTAACTGCTGAGTGTAATTGACAATTAGTATGAGAACATTGGCAAGTGTGAAGAGCTCATCTGCAAGTGCAAAGAAAAAGAGCATTCAAGAAGAGAGGCTGACATGTACTTTTAAAATATTACAATCCGCTTTTTTTAAGAATGTTCAACACTGGGCTCCTACTTCCTATCAATAGAAAGATTCTTAATGCTGTGGAAGCACTCTGAAACAGTATGCAACTGTATGTATTATGCATTGACAGATTAACCACCATTCATTTTTTTTACATCTGAAGGCTGATTAGGACTATATTGTAATAAAAAAAACATACCTGCCACAGCACCTGCCTCTGCCAGTGCCTGAGGGACTCCAACAGGCCTGAGAATTGCATATAAAATAAATTAGAATAGCATCACAAACTAAGAGTAAAACGTAAACCATTGGACAGTAATAAAAACAGAGAATAAATAAGGCACTTAAACTCTTAGAACGTAGAGTTCTCAACATGGTTCTTCAACGTTTTCTTAACAGTACATTTTCTATGTCCAACTTACCGTGGTTTAGGACTTGATTTGCATTGGCATTTCCTACCTGCAGAGGGAGAGAGAGAGCGTGTTTGAGAACTGATCAAATAAAGGTACATGGCTAATCCAGAAGGCGTATTTGGTTGAAGCCAATCTGTTGCACCTTTCTTTCTCCATACATAGTTTTGTGCATTCCTCCAAACCACTCAACTTTGGTTTAATCAGTCTACAGAATATTTTGCTAGTAGCGCTGTGGAACCAGGTGCTCTTTTGCCAACTTCAGATGTGAAGCAATGTTTGTATTTTTGGACAGCAGTTCCTTCCACCGTGGTGTCCTCCAATTAACTCCATCCTCGTGGAGTGTTTTACATACCGTAGACTCACCAACAGAGATAGAGAGATAACCCTAATTGCTCCTCCTCCCGCAGTATTAAACTTTTTAAATTGTGATCACTTGAAAAAACTAAACTTCTCTTGCATCTAAATCTGATTTTGTTTGTACTCATTGGGCAGGGCCTTTAAAACTCAAAGGCTTCATATAGAAGCAAGTGCACAGAAGGGGGACTCCTTGTTATGGATATGCTAGGGGGATCAAGTTTGGAGCACTGGGGAGGGGTCAGTGAAGGGTCTGTATGTGCACATGTCTGCAGTCTATAGAGGTGTTGGATGTCCATGTCGTCTCAGGGTTGTGCAAGACATGTTGGCCTGCTTCCCAGCCCCTAGAGGGTAACTCATCCTAGGTTGATTTATCAGAGCTACATTAGTGGAGAAAGGCTGTCCACTGGATTAGAATTGAGAATTGTGTAAAACTACCATAATGAGTAGATGTGTAAATAAAGTAGAATAAAACCTAATGTTAATCACATTGTTTTCAACGGATTTCCATTTAAGAGCAATACTTTAGATGGTGCATGACTGCACTTAGGCCTTCATAGATTAATATACTTACTGACAATGAGGAAAATGCCCATGAGAAACAGTACCACAGCAAAGATCAGCCCACCAATCCTCAGAGACTGATAATCTGAAACAGAATCATTCATTTTTCAAATTATAATTATCCATACACAACTGAATATGCCTTTACTACTAAAGCACCGGGAGGCACATTATAACTTAAAATATCTTAGTCAGTCAGAGCTAAACATTTTAAATATTCCTAGGCAATAGTGCCTCAAAAGCACCAGATAAGGAACACTAGAAAATATTATTTATATATTCTAGGTCCAGTATTTTGATTTTCTCTAGAAAATGTACAATGCTCTGAAAGGGACTTTCCTATTTTGATCTTCTATTATTTTCAGTTATTTTTGCCATAATTCTTGCCTAATATTAAACGGTGAACGTTGAATAAACGTATACCTATATTATAGCAGGTTCAGCTAGGGAACCTGAGTATTACATTGGCTCAACCAGCATCAGCTGAAGTCAGAAACGATCCTATCATAACTCATCTTCCCAATTATAAAATGCACTACCAAGTTAAATTGTTAGGTCTGTAGCATGCTGGTCTGAGCAGGACATGCTACCCTCCCTCCTGCCCATGAATCCACATGGTACTACCTTGTGCCCATACTTATTATTCATATTTTAATTTCCATGTTGCTAATAGTAGCACCATATGTGCACTTACATAATATTCATTTTACTATGGTTGTGAGTGACCCTTAAGGCACAGGGCCAAATGCCAAGGCTTGCGTCACGCAGACTCATTTGTGTATGTTTCTCATATGCGCTTCCTGTCTTGATGTATTAAAGAACAAGTGATGCAATGTCCAACACCTGCCGTGAAAACGATATTGAGCCAAATGTATGGTTCCTTCAACGTCTAGTCTCCCAGCTCCAGCAGAACAGATTCACACATCACATTACCACCTCCTCGTTTGACCTTTGGTATGGGGTCAATACTGTGGAATGCAGTGCTTGTTTTTGCCAGGCAACAACACACTTTAACTACAGGAAGATTTTAGTTGCAGTCATTTTGTGAAACCAGCTATTTAATATAATATGTTATATAATATATAATATGTATCACTTTTCACAAGGGGGCACTGGGTGTTGCATGGTTTTGTTCCTCGAAAATATTAAGCATATATCAATTTTGGTTATTTGGTCATAAATCCTAGTCATTAAAACTCCTCTGTTCAGGAACAGGTTCAGATGACTCTAGCATATTATTGTAGCATGCAGAGTCCTTTTAAGTAGTGTTAATCTATGAGTAAAAATACACCTTACACATTATTATACCTATGCATTCAGAGAATCTCAGTGGGTCAATGTTCCTCACTAGGGATTATCCTGTATCTTGTAACCATGTTCTTAAAAAGTAAAAGTAAACCGATATATTACCCCAAAGGGTTGAATTGGGATTTCAGAAGTGAGTGAGCATCACTTTAATAAGGGGATATCACCAATGCTTTATAGTAAGTATCTAAAGCATCAAATGCATGTTATTGCATTTCTGGTACATTGTTCTATATCAACAGTGTTATACACCTGGCCAGTGGAAAGACTGGCGCTCATCTCCTCCAAAGGCTCAATCTGATCCTAAGGTCAGGAACTCAGACCGCTGCCTGAGTTAATCCCTGCTTATGCTAAATTACTTGCATACTTTGTTCACAAGCTGCTGCCGGATGCTGGGAACACAGCATTTGTATGTCTGCTCTAGATGATTCCTGTACAGGCTTTGGTTTGCTGACATTCATTTATGGAATCTAGGATATCTGTTCTATTTTTGAGTACACATCGACAAAATGTTTGTTTCAAACTGCTTGGTGTGTGGTGAATTTGTTTAAACCACTGCATTAATAAAAGGAACTCCCACACACCATCTATAGCTAGTAACACAATTTTATTTATGGTCTGCGGACCGAAACGTTGCTAATAAAATTGTGTTACTAGCTATAGACGGTGTGCGGGAGTTCCTTTTATTTTTTCCAAGTTCTACTTGTCTTTTACGCACCTGTCCTACTCGTTTGCCTGGTGTGCGATATTTGTGATTTTCTAAGCCACTGCATTAACATGTTAAAAAACCATAATGGTTTGGTCTTCATTCATTACAATTTAATTTTCACATCTTTTGATATCAGAATTTTGTAAGATCCAACTCCCAGTAGGAAATGTTACTTGAATGACCAAAGTTGTAAATCTGAATCAGAAACTCAAGAAAAATGTTGTTATCCAATTTATGTGGATTCATGACCAGATACTTTGCTAGCTAGCCAATAAGGCAACGTATAAGGGTAAGAAATTCCTAGTAGTTTAAAAGCCACTCGTGTTTATGTGCCCCCTGGCTTGGAAATTTAGGAAGCTTAAAAGCTTGCAGCGGAGTATGGGTAAGATATTTTGACCTAGTTTGTCAGGAAGTAAGTTGTTTTCATTGCAGTGTTGGAGCAATTATCACTACCAATTTTGCTTTCAACTCAAAACAACTATTACTGAATGAAAATACTTAATTTACAAGTGTTTTCTCCCCCTTTCCTTCTTAGCAAGATATTCTCTCTAGCTTTCACTGCTCTCTGGTGAAGTTTGCAGCCGACTTGCCCCAGATACAAATAAATGAAATCAGCCTGTTGTATACTGAAAATAGCTGTTGGTTAGTTCACATTGATGTAGTAATTATAGTCATTACCAGATATATGAAGATCTACGACCATCTGTCTCTTTTGAACTGCTAGTTTAAAGTAGCATGTTTCCTTCATGGTGTTGATGACAAAGTTTTATTGCAAGCGTGTTACCTCATTTCTATACCTTAGTGGAACAGGAATATGGAGGACCAAGTCTGACAAAATAAGAAATAAATATATAAATAAATAAATGCTCAAAAAATAAATAAGCCTACAATTAATTGCACAATAAATACAGTAAATAAATTTAACTAGGCAGTAATTAAATTATACAATGAGACATTAATGTATATATCTCTGTAGGCAGAAGTTTTCCCCTTAAGACACAGCCCCTTCTCATTTGCATAATGAGGCAGAAATGCATACAGAAATGTAAATATGACAGGTAGAAATAAATAGCGTTGAAGAAATAAATAGGGTAAAAAAATAGGAAGAATAAAACAGACAAAAAAATATTATAATATACACATAAATACATACATTTAAAAAATAAGTCATAAATAAATAAAGTTGAAAATTATAAATGGACAATAAATAAATAAGGTAATTATTACAAAGGTGAATAAATAAAGAAGCTAATTAAAAGAGATATATACATTAATGTCTCATTGTATAATTTAATTACTGCCTAGATTTATTTATTTGCTGTATTTATTGTGCAATTAATTGTATGCTTATTTATTTTTTGAGCATTTATTTATTTATATATTTATTTATTATTTTGTCAGACTTGGTCCTCCATACAGGAAGTGATGTAATGGCTCAATATAGTTCCTCAAGGCTTAGATTAACTTAAATAAGTGGAATAGCTGGTTTAATTTTGGTAGATGTTATTTACAATAATATTTAAGGGTACCATTGATTGTGAAACCTTGATTTGAAGGACATTGATTTTTTATTTAATCAATAAATGATTTTAGTTGACACAATAATGAAGTACAGCATTTCTTGCATGTTGGCATTTTGTGTTTCTCTATAATTGTAGCGTTTATATATTTTTACGGTTTTGTTTGTGCATTGCCAGTCAGGGGGGCCAGTCATTTTGGAGCCCACTGTATAATACTTGCAAAATCTAAAGATATCTGAAGTATCTGTGATTGTTCATGCCTATAGAAAAATGTATCATAATTGAGAAGAGTGGCTGGGGTGTGTTAAAAGTTGGCAGTGGATAGAACTAAAACTGTTTGCTAGTTGAACTCTGGATCAGTGGCCCGAGGGGTTAATGTTTTCCAACAATCCTAGAAAAAATGTAGGGAAAAGGCAAACCCATCTTGACCTCTCCCAGATGTTTCCTAAGAACTGTCACACATTTGCATTCTGTGGAGTTGATGACCCTTCACCCGTTTACTCACCATAGTGAAACGCAGCGTCATAGTCTAGAATTGAAGAAGATAAGACGCATAGAAAACAGTTTATTTAGTTATTCAATAAACACTGAAAAAGTAGTTATAGTATTTGACCACTTGTCCCCTTAGCCAAAACAGATTGATGACAGTGCTCTGTAAATCCCAACCCCGGACACAAGACACCTTCCTCCTGGTATACTATTTTAGGCTCATCACCGCTTCTCTGTCAGTGTCACCTGATCTAGATAATTGATTACTGGAATGTGTGACAAAATTATAATACTGCACACACATTCAGGCCCTATGTTAAGTGTGTATGCATGGTGTTGTGGGTAATTTGAATCTTCTCTACTGTGAGGAAATTTGTTTTGTTTGCTTTAGAATTCAAGTGTTAAATTATCATTTAGCCAGTTGTTTTGCAGAGATTTATTTCGCTGTCTAGTTGTGGGCGAAAACATTATGCCCCAATGGACGGACGTCGGCCAAAACATGTTTGCAAAAACATTTAGCCAAAAATCCCTTCAATGTGCTTACAAAAACAATATAGATGTCTTATTTTTCTATGACCAATGATATTAGTGCATTTGAAGAAAATATATTAAGTAGGGGTGTGTCGATCTCCACGTCCTCCTATCCGTACAGTAACTCTATCAGTTTGTCACATTACAGTCGTAATTGTAGTCGTGACTGTTAAAACTGGAAGTGTGCTTTTAATGCTAGAAAGCCTGAAGGTCTTCATCTGTGTGTTATTGCAATCTCTCAAAGCACTTAGCAGTGCAATTGTAATGATCACTCACTCACACACTCACACATAGTGCATAGTTAAACTATTTTGATAGCCTTTTTTCTAGCCCTTTTAACACAAGAGGCTAATATATAATGCAGTACTTTATAAATACTTATTCTCTGGCAAATAAAAAAACTATATTATGAAGAAAAAACTACTGCCAAATACCAACAGGTTTCAGTTAACAATTTTTTACACTAGAGACAAAGTGAAATTGTGACAAAAGTTTACTGATTGAAGCAGTCCATCTGTATGCGTGTGAGGGGGGGGGGTTGAGGGGAGAAAGCAGCTTCATCCCCAAATGGTAGCCTATTATTTAGTCCCAAAACCTTGAATGTGGTAGTTCAATTCATTAACTCATTGTCTGAAATTATGCACTCACACACATGTAATTTGTCAGTTTATATATATTTATATATATTTATATAGCCCATACAGTTGTATGCAAAAGGTTAGGCATCTCTACAATTTTCACGATTTTCAATAATGGGGTGTTTTGAACCCTGCCTAGGCCCACAAGACTAAGGTGCCCTGAAATGTTCCTGGGAGTCACTGCTGCCTAACAGAATGCTGTTTCTGTTTCAGAAACTCCACCCATTGTTCTTAAGTCTTACTGGAAATATCAAAATTGTAGACAAAAGTCCAGTAATGTCAACACTTCCCTTACCTTATCCCTTAGCTGACCTTAACCCTAACTTTAACCCTTACCTAACCTTAACCCTTATCTAACCTTAAAGCTGCAATGCAGAACATCTGTCTACTTTTTCATCTGGAGCATCAGAAAGTTATTAGATGCTTCTTGGGTTTTTATGCATCATTTTACAGCATACTCCTAGTTCCTGTAACTTTAACCCCTCATTCCTTTGCAACAGTGGCTCCCCTATTCCGATCTGTTAAACCAATCATTGCTGGGTGACGTAGAATGCATCACTACTGGTGCTCCAGCGTGGAAATGTCACCACAGACACCAAATTTTAAAACTCAGTTTACTGCCAAATGCAGAGTGATTGACCTGGCGACAATAAGCTTAATCCGCATTGTGTGAACTGGTTTGGCAAGTGCTGGAATGTAGCGGATGTTCATTTATATGTAAGAATCCTGCACTGCAGCTTTAACCCTTACCTAACCCTAACTAAACCTTAACCCTAACCATAACCCTAAAATAGGAAACTAATATTCAGCTAGTTATTCAAAGTTTATTAAGATATAACATTTTACATTGTATAGATTCACCAGACACTGCTATGTTAAGGAACAGAATGAAACATTTCTGCCTGGACCACTTGGGATTCAATCTGGAAACCTGCTGGTTACTAGTTAGGTGCTGTAACCACTAAACATAGGTCTTCAACCCTCTTCTCAGGGACCCCCGGACATTCCAGAAATGTGTTTTAGCCCTGAACAAACACACCTGATTAGGCTTGTCAGCCAGTCATCAAGCCTTTCATTAATGAGTCAGGTGTGCCTGTTCAGGGCTACAACAAAACTCTGGAATGTCTAGAAGTCTCTGAGGAGAGGGTTGAAGACCTATGCATTACAACACTGTTGACTTCCTACAGCCTCCTGAGAACTTAATAGTAAACCATAATGAATATTAATTAGAAAAGGTGGAAATCAACACCTACACTATTCCACACCATTGATTAAATCAACACCTACACTATTGCACACCATTGACTAAATCAACACCTACACTATTCCACACCATTGATTAAATCAACACCTACACTATTCCACACCATTGATTAAATCAACACCTACACTATTACACACCATTGACTAAATCAACACCTACACTATTGCACACCATTGATTAAATCAACACCTACACTATTGCACACCATTGACTAAATCAACACCTACACTATTGCACACCATTGACTAAATCAACACCTACACTATTGCACACCATTGACTAAATCAACACCTACACTATTGCACACCATTGACTAAATCAACACCTACACTATTGCACACCATTGATTAAATCAACACCTACACTATTCCACACCATTGATTAAATCAACACCTACACTATTCCACACCATTGATTAAATCAACACCTACACTATTCCACACCATTGATTAAATCAACACCTACACTATTCCACACCATTGATTAAATCAATACCTACACTATTCCACACCATTGATTAAATCAGCATTTACTTTTACGTGCCACACGTTCATATTCTAATAATCTGTCACTGGGGAAACATGTCTGGGATTAGTAAGAGTTCAGGCATTGGCTTACTTGATGTCATTAGCTAATATGGAACTGCCAACTAAACAATGCCAAATAAAGAAACAGGAGCAGTGGGCCTACGTGTGCATCTTCGGTGGAGGGTAGGAATTGTAGAGCAGATTCAACCATATATTTACCAGTAAGAACATAATGTAGGGTATATCTCAGGTCAAAGATGTGTATTATTTATGCACAAATCTATGAAAGTGGTACTAACAACTTCAGCTGTCTTACGTTCAGTGTTCTTCTGCTCATTGACAAATTGTGTAGAAGTTTACATATTCCTGTGGCAGCACCTGAAATTAGCAGGTTTCCTAGTCCATTTTCTTGAAATGCATAGTTAATTATGTTCATAGGAAATTTTAGGCAGTTTAGAACCGGCTGTTTAGAACAAGCTTTGAACTTAGTCCACTGAAGTATAATGCTTTTGCATGCAACTAAACAGACAAACAAATTGAGCTTTCACCAAAACAACTGCTTAGATGATACTTCAACACTAAAAGGTACAGTAAGTGGAAAATGAGGTCCAACATTCTGAAAAACAGAAACCTCCCCTTACTGTGCAATAGAGTAGATAATGCAATATTTGAAAAAATAAAATAACATTTACCTTTTTCATCCATTGTTGAGGCTGAAAAAAAAAAAGAATTTGTGATTAAATTACATTAAAGGGAAACTTCACAGGTGCTAGTAGCTCCCCCCAGACATTTGTAGAACAGTGAGATATGTTTCAACCATGCCTGGCTAGTGTAAGAGCAAGATTTGAAATTTCGCAGGGAATTTTCACTCGCTGACGTCACGGTGGAAATCCAATGGACCTTGGAGATAGGAAAAATGAATACAGGCGTGTATTCGGTTGCGAAAAATAAGCATCCCTGTTAGACTGATCTGGCTTTCAAACCTACTCTCTTAAAGCCTCGGTTGTCCTTGATTTTTTAAGCTACCGCTTGTCTTTCTGTGACGTTTCGATCAGCTGTTTTAATGCTAAACAGACGAGGTGGTATGATTTTTTTCAGTATGTAGAGAACTACACCGCTGACTTCCAAGCCCTGCCCACCCGGCAGGTCCTCTAGATTCTGTGAAACAGTTCGTAACCACAGTCGCTGATAACACAATTGCTACTAACCTTGGATTTGCAGATGAGGAATTTTACAACTTGCTTTTACATTCTGAGTGACATCCAACCAACATGTTTGTGGCCGAAGTGTGAAAGATTACTCCTTCTTTTTGGGCTTGCTTGTAATTTTTGCAACCAGGTACAGAACACCAAACGGGCACGATGAATAGAAATTAGACTACAATTTCAAAAACAACTAGAAAATGCATTTCCTGCAGAAAATGCGTGTGAATGCTGAACAGCTCAATCGCTACAGCTAAACTGGACGAATAGCTTAAACGTGTAGGATGTTGAAGTAGTCAGAATAATTTGAAAAGTGAGAATGGTTTAAGGTAATTTTTAGATATATAAACTTATTGGTAGTAGTAGCAGTACTAGTATCATTATTATTAGTAATACCAGTATTAGTATTGTTATTAGAAGTAGCAGTAGTAGTAGTAGCAGTATTATTATTAGTAGTAATAGTAATTTCTAATGCTAAACTGGATTAATAGGTTGAATGTGTAAGATGTTGAAGTAGTCAGAATAATTGGACAAGGGGGAATGTTTTAAGGAAGCATAAACTTGAATAGCACCATTAAGTTAAAAAATATGTGGAATAATTATGGTTCTGAAACGCAAACGCTCAACTGATTTGTGGGCTTTAAAAGTTCAATAATGCCAAATGACATGAAACAGTGTAAGGGCTGAAATATTTTTCTAACTGAAATCATGAATAACTATCGAAGACTTACAAATGCTCTCAGAAACATTGATTAAAATGTGGCCTGCGTGCGTGCGGCCTGCGTGCGTGCGGCCTGCGTGCGTGCGGCCTGCGTGCGTGCGGCCTGCGTGCGTGCGGCCTGCGTGCGTGCG
>JACXGM010003593.1:0-41123 GCA_016801145.1 Umbra pygmaea
TCAACTATATGCCAGGCGGACCTAAAATCGTTTAGACCTTGAAGGGTTAAAAACAGGGGGGGTCACTGTAGTCTATAGTACCTTAAAAACAGGGGGGGTCACTCTAGTCTATAGTATCTTAAAACTAGGGGGTTCACTGTAGTCTATGGTACCTTAAAAACGGGGGGGGGGGGTCACTCTAGTCTATAGTACCTTAAAAACAAGGGAGTTTACTGTAGTCTATAGTACCTTCAAAACAGGGGGGGTCACTGTAGTATATAGTACTGTACCTTAAAAACAACTGAGTTTACTGTATTCTATAGTACTTTAAAAACAGGTGGGTTCACTGAAGTCTATAGTACCTTAAAAACGGGGGGTTCACTGTAGTCTATAGTAACTTTAAAACAGGGAAGTTTACTGTAGTCTATATTCCTTTTAAAACAGGGGGATTCACTGTAGTCTATAGTAACTTCAAAACAGGGGAGTCTACTGTAGTCTATATTACTGCACCCTAAAAACAGGTGGGTTTCCTATAGTACCTTAAAAACAGGTGGGTTCAGTGTAGTCTACAGTATATTACCCTCAGAAACAGGGGGGTTCATTGTACTATATAGTACAGTAGAGTGAGCTCCAAAATTACTGGCACCCCTGACTGGCAATGCACATAATACAGTAAAAAATATAAACAATACAATTGTGGAGAAAAATTCAATATAGCAACTATAATGAACGTGAAGGACCTTGAAAGGACCTGCATTGAGGAATGGTCCAAAATCCCTCCAAATGTGTGCCTTAACCTTGTCAAACATTACTGGAAGAGACTCCATGCTGTTATCCTTGCAAGAGGAGGTTGAACTAAGTACTGAATAAGAAGTGCCAATAATTATGGAACATTGATTTTGGTTCAATAATTGGATGAATTTGGTTGGTTCCATTGCAACAATGTCTCACATGTTGGTATTTTGAGTTATTCTCTATAATGATATTATTTATATTTTTATACACTGCTCAAAAAAATAAAGGGAACACTTAAACAACAAAATCTAACTCCAAGTCAATCACACTTCTGTGAAATCACACTGTCCACTCAGGAAGCAAAACTGATTGACAATCAATTTCACATGCTGTTGTGCAAATGGAACACACAGCAGGTGGAAATTATAGACAATTAGCAAGACACCCCCAATAAAGGAGTGGTTCTGCAGGTGGTGACCACAGACCACTTCTCAGTTCCTATGCTTCCTGGCTGATGTATTGGTCACTTTTGAATGCTGGCGGTGCTTTCACTCTAGTGGTAGCATGAGACGGAGTCTACAACCTACAAGTGGCTTAGGTAGTGCAGCTCATCCAGGATGGCACATCAATGCGAGCTGTGACAAGAAGGTTTGCTGTGTCTGTCAGCGTAGTGTCCAGATCATGGAGGCGCTACCAGGAGACAGGCCAGTACATCAGGAGATGTGCAGGAAGAGCACTGCCAGAGCCCTGCAAAATGACCTCCAGCAGGCCACAAATGTGCATGTGTCCACTCAAACGGTCAGAAACAGACTCCATGAGGGTGGTATGAGGGCCAGACGTCCACAGGTGGGGGTTGTGCTTACAGCCCAACACCGTGCAGGACGTTTGGCATTTACCAGAGAACACCAAGATTGGCAAATTTGCCACTGGCACCCTGTGCTCTTCACAGATGAAAGCAGGTTCACCCTGAGCACATGTGACAGATATGACAGAGTCTGGAGATGCCGTGGAGAACGTTCTGCTGCCTGCAACATCCTCCAGCATGACCGGTTTGGCGGTGGGTCAGTAATGGTGTGGAGTGGCAATTCTTTGGGGGGGCTGCACAGCCCTCCATGTGCTCGCCAGAGGTAGCCTGACTGCCTTTAGGTACCGAGATGAGTTCCTCAGACCCTTTGTGAGTCCATATGCTGGTGCGGATGGCCCTGGGTTCCTCTTAATGCAAGTCAATGCTAGACCTCGTGGCTGGAGTGTGTCAGCAGTTCCTGCAAGAGGAAGTCATTGATGCTATGGACTGGCCCGCCCGTTCCCCAGACCTGAATCCAATTGAGCACATCTAAGACATCATGTCTCGCTCCATCCACCAACGCCACGTTGCACCACAGACTTTCCAGGAGTTGGCGGATGCTTTAGTCAAGGTCTGGAAGGAAATCCCTCAGGAGACCATCCGCCACCTCATCAGGAGCATGCCCAGGCGTTGTAAAGAGGTCATATGGGCACGTGGAGGCAACACACACTACTGAGCCTCATTTTGACTTGTTTTAAGGACAGTACATCAAAGTTTGATCAGCCTGTAGTGTGGTTTTCCACTTTGATTTTGAGTGTGACTCCATATCCAGACCTCCATGGGTTGATAAATTAGATTTCCATTGATATTTTTTGTGTGATTTTGTTGTCAGCACATTCAACTATGTAAAGATGAAAGTATTTTATATGATTAGATCCTTCATTCAGATCTAGGATATGTTATCTTAGTGTTCCCTTTATTTTTTGAGCAGTGTATATAAGAAGAAGTATTCTTTGTACATTGCCAGTCAAGGGTGCCATTGTAATTTTGGAGCCCACTGAATATTGTTGTAAAATGTATCCAGGTAAGATTCTTTCATCAGAGTGTTACCTCTTTATATAATTTGTACTCTAGTTCAGAATGCATATTTTATTCTTGTTTGGTATCCTATATATATATATATTCACTGTACACAGCATTTGTGTTTCTGTGCACATGAAAATAATCTTGTGTGTGGAATAATGAAACATGAAAGGTGTCTTTTGCCCCACCTGGTGGACAGTAGTGTCCCTTCGGGCAGGGGGCTGGGGACTGTGTTCCTGTCACCTGTCCTGCGGTGGAGCCTGCACAGTAAAACCCTGCTGGACATTTGGGACACTCAGCCTGTGGAAAGAGGGACAGAATATCACCACCACTCAGGAACAATTCCAAGTGCTGGCCCTTTACTGCTGGCCCCTAGGAACTGTTATTGAATGTCACAATCATCCTGCCTACCTGCCCTGTTTGGTCCTGGTAAGTGCCTGGCACACAGGGGATCGCGTTGGCACTGCCTGGTGGACACATATACCCAGCTGTGCAGGTGACAGAGGCAGGGAGACTGGAGTTGTGTCTGTGAGGGCAGTAGGAGCCAGCTGGGCAGAGATGAGAGGGGTGGGAGAGCCCCCTAGTGGTACAAACAAACCCTGCATATAAAAGATAAACAGTTCTTAATCAAAGCTCACCTCAAATGCAAGTAATGTTTCATTCAATATGTTCTTAGAGTCTTGTGGTTTCTATTTGAGAATTCCTATCATGTGAGGTGTGTAGCTGCTACCTGCAGGGCAGAGCAGGCAGTCAGAGAGCCGTGTGTTCCTCGTTGTGTTGCTATAGAAGCCTACAGGACAAGGAAGTGCAGCCGTGCCTTCTGGACAGAAGTGACCCGGGGGACATTGGCCTCCTGTCACCCCATCTTCAGGGGTTGGGGACACTGCTCCGGAGAGGCAGAGATAGCCAGCGCTGCACGGGCCCGACACTGCACTCAGTCCAGGAGAACCACAGAAAAACCCTGAATGAAAGACATAGATCAGAGCAGGACAAACAGCCTTACACTGGTGTTATACCCGGTCATTGGCAAAGAAACTGATTGGTCAAAACACTGTCTGTGTAAACGCAGTGAGAACGATAGTTCTAATCCCGGATCAGGTCCTCTCTGTCCAGGTGCTTTTATTATTATGACCAAGGACAATCCTAGACCCACCATTAATCAGAGCATGGTCGATGGACACACATTCTGTCTGAATATGTTTATTGAATAAAGATTTGTTCATAATAAAGCTTGTGTTCAGTAGGTCTTCAGAATGGGTGTGTAACAGTCAGCAGCATTTCCAATGACCAGTTTGTTGAGAGAGTTCCACTATAAAAGATGCAAAGCATTAATGAAATGTGCACCAGGGGTCATAAAATTGGCAGTTTTTAAATGGATTTGTTTTCAAGAGGGAGAAAATGTTCATTGCAGACCTCTTATTAAAGCTGTAAATATAATGGAATGAAATGAATTGGAAATGGCTCAGTGGTTACGGAGTCAAAATGTAGTTGGAGGGTTGCCAGTTTGATTAACGTGTGGGACAAATATATGAGTCCTTGAGCAAGGTACTTTACCCTAAGTTGCTCCAGGGGATGTCCCTGCAGTGTAAGTCACTCTAGATAAGTGCCTGTGCTAAATGACTCAAATGTAAATTTAATGTAAGCTTAATCCACAATAATGAGATGTGTCACCTGGTTGGCATGGCAACAATGAGATGTGTCACCCCTGGTTGGCATGGCAACAATGAGATGTGTCACCTGGTTGGCATGGCAGGCATTCCTCAGGACCCTCCATCCCTGTGTTGGGGTTGGTGGTCCCAGCTGGGCATGGGTACTGGTCCCTGGAAGAGGTGCCAGTCGGGCAGTAATGACCCACAGGGCACTCATTCGTTTCATAGTTGGAGCTATTTCCTGGGCAGTAATAACTGGATGGAATTAAAAAGATGTCATTTGAACAGCACATTCACCAACACACACATACATTCATTCTCCTTCAGTTGTCTGTCTGTCTGTCTGTCTGTCTGTCTGTCTGTCTGTCTGTCTGTCTGTCTGTCTGTCTGTCTGTCTGTCATTGGTAATGCCATTTCAATTTGAACTCCATTAAAGCAGATGTTGAAATGAAGAACTGCCTTGGAGGGGCAGACATCCCAACAATGTGCTTGTGTGACTCTAATAACGCAGTGTTGGAGAGGGCTAGTCGCTGACAGTGAGTGTTTGTGTAAACCATACCCCTGGGGACAGGGGCTGCAGCTGGATTGGCCCTCGTCTACATTGACTGTTCCTTGGGGACATGCTTTGGGAGATGCAGAACCCTTGGGGCAGTAGTAACCTGTTTGGAAGACAGAGGGACACGAGAGAGAGGGACACGAGAGAGAGACACGAGAGAGAGACACGAGAGAGAGAGACACGAGAAAGAGAGACATGAGAGAGAGAGACACGAGAGAGATAGAGAGAGAGAGAGAGAGAGAGAGAGAGGAAGGGAGGGATAGAAAGTATGACAAAGAGACCAACAGCAGGCTAGTGGGGCCTGTTATATTTCTGTAGCCCACCCCAGACAAGAAGTGTATGTGGATTGTTTAGTTACCTGGTGGGCAGGGCCCTCCTGTACTGTCTCTGATAGGGTTGTTAGGGACAACCGCTCCATGCCAACAATAAAAACCTTCCCAGCATTCCCCTGCTGGCGCAGTTAGCCCAGACTTGTCACAGTAGAAACCAGGGGAGCAGGTCTCACAGCTGTTCTGTAGTGGAGGACAGAACAACAGCCTGGCGTCACTGCTGAGGTCTTGGGAGGAAATAACAGGCATATTGAGTGTATTGAGTACATAAGTATACCTGGGAGACTAGTTTGGTCAGGTTGCTGAATGTGCCAACGGGGCAAGGTTGAGGATGGATGGTCCCTGTGGGACAGTAGTGGCCCACTGGGCATGGCCCTCCGCCTGAAGACAAAACATTTCAGTTTCTCTCTCAGACAATAATGTCAGAGTTCAGCAATAATCCATATTGTTAAAACAGGAGTCATAGTTCCACTTTAAACTATAACTTTAAAGGTCTTAAACATGGCTTAGATCAGGGGTCTTAAACCGGTTCCACATAGGGCCTAGTGTCTGCAGGATTTCGCTTTAACCTTGAACCTGACTGATTGAATAGGTCACTAATTGGTAAGGATCTCCTCTCACCTGGCAGTCTAGGTTTTAATTGGTCTTTAATTAAAAGGAAAGTCCAAAAACCAGCATACACTAGGCCCTCTGTGGAACCGGTTTGAGACCCCTGCCTTAGATGCTTCAGAAACAATTTATAAGTAAATTATATTAAAATGCAGCACATGGCACCATCAGATGTAGTTTTCATACCACCCATTTAATATTACAGCTTACGAACTGGTCTAGTCAGTGGAAATAGTTTACCTGCAGATTGAAAGGTTGGCTCCGGAGAGGTGTTTCCTTGGAAGCAGTAATAACCCCCCAGGCACCGTCCTGTGACCGAGGTGCTGTTCCTAAACGGGCAGTAATGACCACCGTCACACTGCCTGCACTGGCTGATGGATGTCAGGCCTGCCTCAGGGCTGTACGTGCCCTTCGGACAAGCTCTCATGTCATACCCTGTTCCCTCAAGACAAAAAAACCCTACAGGGCAAATGAAGAAGAAAAGAATGTTAAACGTATTGCTTTTCTCGGTGCAAGTGCGTGCCAATCTTTCACTCAATACCACTTCTGTCCAGCTGTGAGGTGTTGTGGTTGTAAAGATAACTGCCAGTTCCTCATCCTCACCAATGCACATTTGCAATGCCAGAAACCACACCTTAAGGCCGTTGTCATTAATATGACAGCAAAAACTTTTAACTAATGTTTAAAGATATTGATATTGCTACGGAATACTGACCTGCAGGACACAGTTGCAGAGTGCCTGATACACAGTACCAACCAGGAATACAGGGTTTACATTTAGTTGCATGTGTTACAGTCATAAATGTCCCTGGAGCACAGGGCAGAGGCTGAGTGGTTCCTATTGGACAGTAGTGACCTTCTGGACAGGGTCCGCCATTAATGCTACTAGTGGGAGTAGGTGTCACTGCACTGTTAAGACAATAATATCTACACAGAAAAGGAAAAACACAAGAAAATAAAAAAAAACATCGGAAGTAGAATGGGTACTCCATTCTAAGGGCAATACAAAACATTGTGTACATTAATCTATGTACTTTACATTAAAGTATCCAGAAAGTATTCACAGCACTTCACTTTTTCCACATTTTGTTGTTACACCCTTATTCCGAATGGATTAAATTCATAATTTCCCTCAAATTTCTACAAAAAATACCCCATAGTGACAATGTGAAAGAAGTGTGTTTGAAATCCTAGCAAATTTATTAAAATTATAAAACAAACAAGCACATGTACATAACTATTCACAGCCTTTGCCATGACACTCAAAATTTTGCTCAGGTGCATCCTGTTTCCACTAATCATCCTTGAGATGTTTCCACAACCTGATTGGATTCCACCTTTGGTAAATGCAGTTAATTGGACATGATTTGGAAAGTCACACACCTGTCTACATAAGGTCTTACAATTATCAGTGCATGTCAGAGCACATACCAATCCATGAAGTCCAACGAAATGCCTGTAGACCTCAGAGACAGGATTGTATCAAAGCACAGATCTGGGGAAGGGTACAGAAGAAAATATGCAGCATTGAAGGTCCCAATGAGCACAGTGGCCTCCATCATTCCGTAAATGGAAGTTTGGAAGCACCAGGAATCTTCCTAGAGCTGGTCTGCCCGGCCAAGCTGAGTGATCAGGGTAGAAGGGCCTTAGTCAGGGAGGTTACCAAGAACCCGATGGTCACTCTGACAGATCTCCAGCATTTCTCTGTGGAGAGAGGAGTACCTTCCAGAAGAACAACCATCTCTGCAGCACTCCACCTATCAGGCCTGTAAAGTAGAGTGACCAGATGGAAGCCATTCCTCAGTAAAAGGCACATGAGAGCTTGCCTGGAGTTTGCCTAAAGGCACCTGAATGCTCGCAGACCATGAGAAACTCTGGTCTGAGTATCTAAAAAATATCTGGTCTGATGAAACAAAGATTGAACTCTATGTCCTGAATGGCAAGGGTCATGTCTGGAGGAAACCAGGCATCACTCATCACCTGGCCAATACCATCCCTACAGTGAAGCATGCTGGTGTCAGCATCATGCTGTGGGCATGTTTTTCAGTGGCAGGAACTGGGAGACTAGTCAGGATTGAGGGAAAGAATAATGCACCAATGTACAGAGACATCCTTGCTGAAAACCTGTTCCAGAGTGCTCTGGACCTCAGACTGGGGCGAAGGTTCATCTTCCATAAAGGACAATGACCCTAAGCACACAGCCAAGATAACAAAGGAGTGGCTACAAGACAACTCTGTGAATGTCCTTGAGTGGCCCAGCCAGAGTCCGGAGTTAAACCCGATTGAACATCTCTGTAGAGATCTGTAAATGACTGTGCACCGATGCTCCCCATCCAACCTGATGGAGCTTGGGAGGTCCTGCAAAGAAAAATGGGAGAAACTGCCCAAAAAATAGGTATGCCAAGCTTGTAGCATCGTACTCAAAAGTTTTGAGACTGTAATTGCTGCCAAATGTGCTTCAACAAAGTATCGAGCAGAGGCTATGAATACTTATGTACATTTGTTTTTGTTTTACATTTTTTATAAATTTGCTAAACTTTCAAACACACTTCTTTCACATTGTCATCATGGGTTATTGTTTGTAGAATTTTGAGGGAAATAATTATTTACTCAATTTCGGAATAAGGGTGTAACATAAGAAATGTGGAAAAAGTGAAGCATTGTGAATACTTTCCGGATGCACTGTATACTAGTGTTCACAATTTTTGTACCCTCCAGCGCAGGGCCCAGTGGGAGCTGTGAGGCTGGTAGAGCCGCAGTATTGTCCTCCCGGGCAGGGCTGACACCCCTCCTGGTTTCCCAGGCCTGAATTGTTGGACCAGGTACCCAAAGGACATGGCACCGGAGCAGAGGTACCTACACAGCAGATCCAAGAATAACATCTCAACACAACCAATGGCATAGCCACTGTTTCCACTGATCAATGTCTGTCATACAGTGTGTAAAACTCTATTAGTGGATAATGTTCATAAAACGGGGGAATTGCAGATTACTGAGACTATTACTTTAATATAATAAACGACCTCTAGACAAACAAGCATTTGAGAGCGGCAGTGTGAGTGACCTGGGGAGCAGTAATGACCAGCCGTGCACAGGGAGCCAGAGATGTCATCTACAGGATTGGGGGAATATGCTCCCTTCTTGCACCAGAAGCCAGCGCTGCAGTTACCTGCATAAAACATTACATAACATGTCATCAATTTATATGCTCCTGCCTGCTCGCATTAAAGCTCTGGTTGTGTCAAAATGACATAACATCTGACACAATACAGTATATACTGTATGTAAATAATTCACATTCAAACTGATGTCCTGAAAATAATGACGTCATTCCAAAGTCTGAAATTTACTTCACTATACTAGGTAATGACTCATTATACTAGGAAATCAGGAAAATACCAGCAAATAAATGAAGAAATCTCCTGCTTCACCACGCCTTCACCAACAAAATGCTGTAAGATGTATTGGCAGTAGAAAGGATGTGTTCAGGAGATAGTGGGACACATACAGCAAAATCACCAGTGTTAAATCAACTCTATTAAATCGCACCAGTGTTAATTTACACTGTTTATATAGTGCCAATGGGAACTATATAAACACTGAGAGTTTTAATTTAACACTCTCATAGTTGATTTAACACTAGTGATTAGCACCATGACAGTATCACCTGTCTCCACAGGATCTCACCTGCGGGTTCAGCCAGTCCTGTGGTAGGGCAGTACTTCCCGGGAGGACAGAGCGTGCATGCTTCCAGGCTGTCTATCTGCTCTCTGTGATTGAAGGAGCCTGAGGGGCATGGATGCTGGGTAGCTAGGGCAGTACCAGGGGGGCAGTAATGTCCTTTCGGGCAGGGCCGACGCATTGATGCATTCAGACCCCACCTCACATCACAGTAATAACCTAGCATAACATGAAAAGTGTGCTGTTTGTACCGTAGTCATGCATTCCTTTGATGCATACGTATTATTAGCATGCCGATATTTGACCATGCAATTCTCCATCCACTAGTAATTGACTATAAACAAAGTCCAAATGTCATACAGAAATCACAGCCTATAATTGTAAAGGTTATACAATAAGAATGGTAAACAGTTGTATATGATAAACAGTAACTACGGCATATAATTGTAAACGTAGTGCAGAAAATATAGTTGTAAAGTTCATACGGTTACTATGGTATATATCGTTTTAAAGGTTACTCAGTCACAACGGAATATAGTTGTAAGCGTTCACGTTTAAAGTTGTAAAGGCTCTACAGTAACTCTGGGCCACATTTGTCAAGGTTATACAGTAATTAGGGTTGATTTTTATGAAGGTTACACAAAAACTAGGCACTACAATTGTAAAGGTATACAGTAAGGAATAATCCAGAACCTTGTGATGGTAACCAAGAGAGCGGGGGTCAACCCACCCGCATCACAGATATTGCATGCAGCCTGTGTCCCTTGGTCCTGGAAGGTTCCAGGTGGACAGGGCTCAGGGGCTGGACTTCCCCGAGGACAGTAGTGGGCTACTGGGCAAGGCAGTGCTGTGGCCACCCTTTGACCGGGAGGGCACCAGTAACCTTGAATAACAGAGATAAGGTATCAAAGCTACAGACTCACTCTACTCTAGTTACACATATATATTTTGTATTGTGATACTGCATGAATAATTAAGCAAAAGGGCACCAGAGCCTATACTATATACTAGTTATTTACATAATTTAACACAAGCTCATATCCAAGTTCATTTATAGTAGTTATTGCACACTATTTCATACTATTAACATTGGCCCCATGTGGAAACTGAACCCACAACACTTGTAAGGGTCGTAATCTACCAACTAAGTTACAGTACACAGGACGTGTTTACAGCATTTTGCCTATGAATTATGAATGTATGCAGCTGCAATTTTAGAAACATAATATCAATAAAACATAATGTAGCAACTGGAACAAGACCACAGATGGGAGACCTGCAAGCGCTTATTGCTCAGAGGAAAGAGAATTAAAAAAGTACATTTTATAGCCCAAAACAAAACATTACAGCCTACAACAAACAGCTACAGTGGTATGGCAATATGGAAAACTACCTTGTAGCTTAGAGATCAAGATTGAGCTACTGTAGCATATTACTAACATCTGTCTCAGACGTCTGAAGGTGAAGGCGTACACATATGCTCGGTCTGCGCTCAGATGAGATAACAATTAGCACCTCTCTGGGAGGTAGCAACTAGCATCCAGATTCTCTTGGCAATTCAACCAGAGGAGTCGCTAGTCGCTACAGTAGTTGATAACATCGTATGGTCCATGAAACACAGAGATCAGAGGTAAAATGGACACTGAACGTGCACAAGCCCTACAATCGGTGCGGTGTGTACCTTTAAACATCAGCTCTGGTACCTCCTGACCTTTCAGTGGTATTTTTTTAGCCTAAACTAGCTCACCTGATTTACCTACTCAAAGAATTGATTGTAATTTAACATGTTGAATAAAGTGTGCTAACTCTGGAATAGACTAAATCAAGGAAAAAGCTGGGGATTCACTAGGAATGATTTGGGAACCACTGGTGGAGGGGACAATTTGGCCAGAACGAACTCACCATGGCTACATAGTCCAGTGGGTTCCTTGAGGCCCTGGGCAACACAGTAAAACCCAGAGGTACAGGGCCGACACTGAGCCACACGGGAGAGGCCCGGCACTGGTGAGAATGTACCATCAGGACACAGCTCTGGCTCTCCAGAACCTTCCCCTGAAAGAAAAAAACAACTCTGAAGTATTAATTTGTCATCAAGATATGGAAGAAAGCCATGAAATATTATACTTAAACAGAGTACGTGGCAGAGTGACTATTGTTCCAAAAAGCGAGCACAACCCACTTAAAAACATGGAAAACATTTGGTTAATAAGTAATTGTGTCCAGTAAAAGCACATTATTTTCGGAACTAACGTGAGTGCCGCTTACCGCAGTAGGTTCCAGGAGGGCAGATGTTGCCAGTCACACCATCTGTGGGTTTAGGCTGAATGGCTCCCTTTCTACAGAAGTATCCTGGGGAACACGGTCCAGTGGGTAGTGCCAGACCTATTACACAATGTTCACAATACAATAAGAAAGCTATTTGTTTATTCAGCTTAGTTCAAAAGTTCATCTTGGTTATACATTTCAAATCGGAAATGGACATTCCTGAAGAATGTTATTCTCCTTTTCTATGGAAAAGTTCTTCACTGACCTTATCATCTACCAGACAGTAGACAAGATGGAAGTAGTTTCTACCCGCAGGCTATGAGAATGTTATACAAATTGCCTATCTTCCCTGCACTCTAGTTTAGAGCCTTTATGCACACTCGCACACACATTAGGAACTTCACAGCTCATTTCCACACACTCATCATGGATAGTCTGTCTTCACTCACTCTCACATTCCCATCAACACACACACTTAATTCAAGCAGCTGTTCCATGTACACACTACTAGATTTAGCATTTTTTCATTGTATTTATAAACTTTCTTTGAATTGCTTTCATGGAGCATTCTGTTACACCAGGCATACCATTTGTTATTGTGTATATGTGACTAAACAAAGGTTTAAATGTTTTTATCACTATTGACTGAAATAACTGTATATTGTTTTACATTTAGAAGCTCAACCCTGCCTAGGTAAAGATGTGACACACACAGTACCAGAGATGTTGCAGAACGCGCCGGAAGGGCAGGGCAGAGGTTCGGTGCTTCCCCGAGGGCAGAAAAAGCCCTCCTGACACCGCCCCCCAGTGGATGTGGCGGGACACAAGCAGTTGGCGTTAGTGTAGTTGTCCAGATCAAATGGCTGGGAGGTCCAGGCGGCAGATACACAAAACCAACCTGGAGGGGGGTTGGGGGGTTAGAGGAAGGGGGTAGAATAAAGACATGTTGGGAGAGTGTTGAAGATGCAGAGATATGAGCCCCATGAAGTGTTCAAACCTCTGACCACCTCAGGAAATCACCATTCCTGAGGGCTTCTTTGAAAACTCACCTGCTTCACATTTTCCAGAGACCGCAGTCAGTGTTTCCTTCTCACAGTAGTGTCCAGGGGGGCAGGGGAGACAGCTGTCCAGGCTTTGGGTCATGGATTCAGGGTTATAGTAGCCCCGTGGACAGGGGAACTGGGTAGCATGACGTGAGCCTGAAAAACAAACAACGTAAAAAAACAACACATAGCGGAACTGTTGACAAGCAAAATATGTGCAAAAGACTGAAAATACAAGTCACATTTTTCCAAACAACTGTACTTCCAACAACATAAATTGATAAGGACTTGAGCCTTTCGTGTCAAATTTGTGCTGAAATGCAGAATAGGGTCTGATGAAGGTTGTCACCATCAGGGCAGTAGAAGCCAGGAGGGCATGGGAACTGTGTGTAGTCACTGGTCCTCTCTGGGCAGTAATAACCGGCAGGGCAGCGGGGGCACTGAGTCTGCCCTGTCATGTTGGCATAACTTCCAGCTGTGCAGGGCACTGGGTTGGCAATACCAGGGGGGCAGTAATGCGCTGGGGGGCACAGCCCTCCTCTCCTTTCAGACCCTGCAGAGGTGAAATGTATTAGTAACAGTTTCTGGAGCTGCTGGTAGCATATCATTGTGTCGGGTTCATCATATACCTGTGGCTAAGCTGTCCCCCCCTGGGCAGTAATACCCAGCCTGGCACGGCCCAGTTGGACGGGTCAGCCCCTCGGAACCACAGAACTGTCCCGGAGGACACAGGCTGCAGCCGGACACCTCTGTTACGTGGAGCCTGGTGTCATAACACACACACATAGAATAAACTCCTAGAAACACACACCTATTCATTAATACTAATTATACAAGCTCTGGATGAGAGCATGTGCTACATGAATAAAATGTCAATTTAATTAGACACATGGTTTATGGATTGTGCAAGGCCAGCACGTTGGGACAGGTGTAGCACATTAGCAGATAAAATTAACATCAAATGGTAACATCTGATAATATTACTCCTTGTGGTTCTCAAACCTCTTCTCGGGGACCCCGAGCCAGCCCATGTATTTGAACTACCTCTGAGCTGGCACACCTGATTCAACTTATCTACTAATCAACATGTTGTTTATTAGTGAATCTGATCTGATGGTTCAGGGCTACAGCTAAACTGCGTCACATCTGGGGGTCCCCATGGAAAGGTTTGACAACCACTGGGTTAGACTACTGCTCTCTACATTAAGGTCCATAAGTATTTGGACACTGACCAAGTTGTTATTAGTTTTTTAGTTGCTTTCAGCAGTCTACCACATCATATTGGAATTAAATTAAATTAAAAAGGGTTGTACCTACAGTAGAATCAAAATATTCAACTATGGTTATACAAGGAATCTGAAACTGGGGAACAGCCAAAGAACCCTTACTGAAGCCTAATTTCAAGAGTGTCAGATGGAATATATGTGTGTACTACTACCACAGTAGACATGAACATCGGGTATCCTGTCCCACCGAGAGGTTCCCCTGAGCATAGGGATCTTGGCTTGATCTGACAGCAAGAAAAAGTATGTGATCCCTTTAGATTTAACTGGATCTTGGCTTGATCCCTTTAGATTTAACTGGATCTTGGCTTGATCCCTTTAGATTTAACTGGATTTCTGCATAAATGACATGAGAGTGGAGGTGCTGGTTAGAGCTGTCCTACCTAAAAAATAACATTCAAAATAAATTTAATTTGCTATTTACATAAGCATTGCTTGATATAAACCAAGCCTCTGAAGAAATAGATCTCAGATTAAGTAAGATTACAATAGTAGGACTTGTATAATGCTGGAAAAGGTTACAAAAGTATTTCTAAAAGCCTTGATATTTATCAGTCCACAGTAAAACAAACTGTCTATAAATTGAGAACATTCAGCATTGGTGCTTCTTTCATTAGTAGGCTCAGTCCTACAAAGATGACTGCACGAGCACAGCACAGAATGACAAATGCAGTTTTGAAGAATCTTAGTTTGAGCTAAAGACTTACAGAAATCTCTGGAACATCTATGTTGACAAGTCTACAAACATACAGTAAAACACTAAGCCACTGCTGTCAAAAAAAGTTTGCCAAAGATCACCTGGATGTTCCACAGAGCTACTTGCAAAATATTGTGTAGACAGATTATACTAAAGTTGAGTTGTTTGGAAGGAACATACAACACTACTTAAGGCGTTACAATTACTGTTCAAATAAAAACATTAATAATAATAATTAAATTAACAATGGCTTTAACAGAAGACAATACGCCTTATGCCCCCACGTCAACCCAATTGAGATGCTGTGGCATGACCTCAAAAGAGGAATTCACCACAGACGTTCAAAGAATATTGTTAAACTGGAAAATATTTGTAAAGAAGAATGAATCAAAATTCCTCCTGACCGTTGTGCGGGTCTGATACACATCTACATTAAACAGCTGGTTGAGGTTATTCTGCCTGAGGAGGGTCAACAGGTTATTAAGTCCAAGGGTTCACATACTTTTTCCAACCTGCACTGTGAATGTTTACACAGTGTGTTCAATAAATTATAATACATAATTTTTTGTGTTATTAGTCTAAGCAGACTGAGTGTGTTTATTCATTTATTGTTTTGACTTAGAAGAAGATCGGATCAAATTTATGACCATTTTATGTAGAAGTCCAGGTAAATTACTAAAATTTAACAGAACATTAATTATACCCATTATGAAATTCATAGTTTAGTTGTTTATATCCAATTAGAAAAATACAACAGTGTCATCTGGCCTGTCAGAGGACAGGGTAGAGGAAGACTGTTAAACTATCATAGGTCAGGGTAGAGGCAGACTGTTAAACTATCAGAGGTCAGGGTAGTGGAAGACTGTTAACCTATCAGAGGTCAAAGTAGAGGCAGACTGTAAAACTATCAGAGGACAGGGTAGAGGAAGACTGTTAACCTATCAGAGGATAGGGTAAAGGCAGACTGTTAACCTATTAGAGGTCAGGGTAGAGGAAGACTGTTAACCTATCTGAGGTCAGGGTAGAGGAAGACTGTTAACCTATCTGAGGTCAGGGTAGAGGAAGACTGTTAACCTTTCAGAGGTCAGGGTAGAGGAAGACTGTTAACCTATTAGAGGTCAGGGTAGAGGAAGACTGTTAACCTATCAGAGGACAGAGTAGAGGTAGACTGTTAACCTATCAGAGGTCAGGGTAGAGGCGGATGTTAACCTATCAGAAAAGGTCCCCAGAGGACAGGGTAGAGGCAGACTGGTGCCCTCTGGACAGTAACAACCCTTTGGACAGCCTCCCCCGACTCCAGTACTGATGTTTCCATCTGGGTTCCTGAAGTTTAGACCTGACAAAGGTAAATACTTAATCACTATATGGGAAGTACACTTAAAATATAGTAAACCTTAAACCTTTTCTTAGTATCATAAAAAGAAAATAGACTGTTTTTTCTCCATAAAACTGTTCAAATTACCTGCTAAACAGAAGTATCCAGCTTGACAAGGCCCGGTTGGTTCAGCCAAACCCCAATCCTCACAGTACATTCCTGAAGTAGAAAGAAGCTAAGTATGAGCATGGCCTTGCAATACAAAACCTTTCTATGAAACAATTATCCTCAATATATATGGTGTATTTTAAAGCTCTTTTACGTGCCAACAACAAAAATGAGAAAAAAGTTAAAAGGAAGTGGCACTACAGTACAAACCCCTATTTTCAATGGGGTCAATCATTTAATGAAATTTGCATTCATGAAAATAAATAATGAAATCAAATGTACGTTTTCAAAAAGGTGTTATCTGAAATTAAGAGACAACAGGGCTAGTTTGTATGAAGTACAGACCGTATAGGACACTGACTAGAGATTAAACAAGCCAATGCTGTCACCTGCTGGACAAAGCAGGCACTGCTCCAGCTGGCTCTGTCCTGGTTGTGGGCTGTATGTGCCTGGTGGACATGGCACCACATCCTCTACCGTTCCCCCCAGACAGTAATGCCCCTCGGGGCAGAGCTGAACATCTTCTCCCTCTAAGCAGTATCTCCCAGGGGGGCATTCCATACATTTTGAGGCACCTACAATATGAATTTGATTGAAACAGGGGAAAATGCCTCAAACTGAATTATTATTATTGTGTTTTAATTTCACAAGGTGAAGGTTTGTTAGGTTGAAATTAAAAAGAAAAACTGTGAATGTTAATTTAATTTAATAACAGGATTTCAGGACAACTGACACATTGTGAAATTTTTTTGATCTTTTCTCAAACAGAATAAATGAGGAGAATTGGAATAGAATAGATCTTTATTGTCATTGTTTTCCCAACAACGAAATACAGTTTAGAAGCGCTCGATATGACAGTTTAAATTACAGACAAACAGAAATGTAAAATTCAAATAGTAAAATATAGGTGACAACAGACAGAATAGAAACATTTAAATATCAAGATAAATAAACACGATGGAGGTGGATCTTCCAAGCAGCTGGAGAACCACACCGTGTAGCAGGTCAGAAGGTTCTCTATTGCTGACCGACAGGAGTTGGTCATCAGGTGGTGAGGGAGGTAAGCGTGACGTAGCTTTCTAAGGAAGTAATGCCTCTGTTTGGCTGTCCCCTCCTGATGGAAGATGTGTGTAGCAAATTTAACAATGGCATTGGTAGGATGTATGGGCGAGCAGTCATGGGTGAACAGGGAGTAGAGGAGGGGGCTGAGAACACACCCATGGGGTGTACCAGTGTTCAGGATGAGAGTGGATGTGATCTCCCATCCTGACATTCTGGGTCTGTTGCTCAGAATGTCCAGTATCCATATGCAGGGTGAACCACCTCAACCCAGGTTGCTCAGTTTCTGAACCAGTATGTATGCTGAGCTTTAATCCACAAACAGCACTCTCGCATAAGTGTTCACCTGATCCACGTGTGACAGGGCTGTGTGGAGAGCGGTGATGACTGCATCTGATGTCGACCTGTTTGCTCGATATGCAAACTAGTGTTGGTCCAGATCGGCGGGGACGATTTTGATGTGAGAGGATGAGTTCCTCGAAACATCTGGTGATGATGGGGGTTAAAGCAACTGGGCGATAGTCATTAAGGCCCTTTTCTTGGGTACTGAGATGCTTGTGGCTGACTTAAGACAGGTGGGGGCTGCAAACTGTAGTAGTAAGAGTTTAAATGTGGTGGTCAAAACATCTGCTAGCTGATCTGCGCAGGCCTTGAGAGTCTGGTGTTGGTGCAGCTGTATGGGGTCGTTATTCTCAGAGAGTGTGGAATGGATGTCAGCCATGTTACGGCGGTTGATGCGGGTGAAAAAGTGATTGAGGGTGTCTGGCAGTGTGCTGTCCATGGGGTTAGCAGTTGCGTAGCTGTCCTTATAGCCAGTGAGTTTTTATCCCCTGCCACATGCATATGGAGCTGTCACTATTAAAGTGTTCCTCTATGCGCTGCTTATACCTGTGTCTGGCCTCACTGATCTCCCTCACTGATCTCCCTCCTCAGGCTTCGCCGAGCCTCGTTGTAGTCCAGCAGGTCCCCAGACTTAGTCTCTTGTTCTGAGCAGGGTCCTCACCTCGCTGTCGAACCAAGGAACACTAACAGATTTCTTCCCCAAAACACTCTCAGCACAAAAGTTAATACAGAGAACAGCAGATGTGACCCTCCAGGTCTGTTCCTGCAGCAGAAATGCCCCAGTGTGTCTCTTCGAAGCAGTCCTGCAGGGATGAGGTGACTTCCTCAGTCCATACTATGACTGTCTTCCTGTCTCTGTTTACATGTCACTTTACCATCTGCTCTCAAGGGATGTCAAGACATTTGGTTAAGATATACCTGTGATATTGGTGAATGAACCATCAGGGCAGAGTTTGGGAGAAGTGGAGCCCAGAGGACAGTGGTATCCATGGGGACAGATGTCTCCGGTCACTCCATCTATGGGCATGGGAGATGATGCTCCACCTGAACAGTAAAACCCTGTAATTCCCAAAGAAATGCATTGTTCATAAATGTATTGTCCATAGATGTATTGTTCATAAATGTATTGTTCATAAATGTATTGTCCATAAATGTATTGTCCATAAACCACAGAGTATTATAATATTTTTAAATCAGGCAAGTTAACTGAAATGCATTCCACGTTGGCACTTATAAACAACATTCAGAAACCCCTAACCTGCAAGTGTCCAACTGGTCCCACAGAGGGCCTAGTGTTTGCAGGTTTTCACCCTTACCTTGTACCTGACTGACTGGTACAGTAATAGCTCAGTAATTGGTTGTGATCTTCCCTCACCTGGCAGTTTATGTCTCAATTGGGCACTAATGGAAAGACCAAAAACCAGCATACACTAGGTCCTCTGTGGAACCAGTTTGACACCTCTGCCCTAACCACTAGGCAACTTCGCTGCCCCTGACGAAAATGTATCTTATAATAAGACGTGTACAGCCATGGTCAATTGATCTTAATTGGGGAGGGCGTGCTCATGTTATGCTCGGGACCGGAACAAATGGAATGGTGCAGAATGCACCAAACCCAGTGTGCGACGCACCAAACCCAGTGTGCGATACCATTCCGTTTCCCCCAGTCCGGACAGTAACATGAGCCCGCCCTCCCAAATTAAGATCCACCGACTGCGGCTGCTTGTGTAAGGTAGCATCACTGCCCCACGCATTTGAAAAGTTCACTCTCAAATCCAATATGGCACCAAGTCGAATATAAAGGAAGGAAATCGTGTCCTGTGACACCCCATTTTTTTATGAAATGTCCCTTTAATGTGTACCTGCAGCACACATCCCAGAGGGCTGAGAGAGGGCCGTGGAGTTACAGTACAGGCCTGGAGGACAGGGCCAGCATGAGGACAAGTCTTTGGCCCCTAATACATGACTCCAGGTCCCAGCAGGACACGGATGTTCATGTGGAAACCTGGTGCCATGTGGGCAGACAAAGCCTACTGGACACACCCCCCCATAGGCCACACCCACCTGGATAGAGCACATGACATACATTCATATTTAAATAACGTTTGCCTGACAAAAATAGGCTGAAGCACAACCAATAATGAATGATTGTCGGGCTATGATATGTGTGTGTGTTAAAATATAACTGTAAATATTCATTTCGTTGTGGTTACTAGTGTTGACTGCAAAACAGGTTTATGCCCAACTGCTCCTCCTGTTTCTCCAATTCAATGTATATTCACTAGCCGTATTTTCAATCAACTCCCAACACCACCTTCTAACAATGTAATCATTGAGTAGGTACTACATCTTGGAGAATATAGAAACCCTCCCTTGAGTGAAATAGAAGCACCTTTAAGGTAAAAAGGTGTCTGCATGCCATGATCTCCAGCGTGAGACAGCTAAAATTGGTACAGCGCTGCCCGGGATAAGGGAAGCGACTTCCTGTGTGGAGATCGGGCCCCTGTGTATTTAAACGCAGAAGTATAGTTTGTGAGTTTAATTTTCCCACGTCTGTGTTGGACGTGCAGTGTGGTAAGAATAGGACGGCTCGGTGACTTGTGGTTGGAGGATCCATATGAGCGCCCTTCACAATCACGCACCTGTCTAACGAACTGCAGAGGGTCAGGGGGAACTGGAAAAATAGGGTAACGAATTGGGTAATGAAAATCTTGTGCCACCGCTCAGCAATGCAGATAGATATAAACATGAATGCTCATATTTCCCCTAACTTCCAAAAGATGGGAGAAAATCTGGATCTCCTTTAAGTTTTGTTTCTTACGGGGGCGGTCTGCATGTCATACTGGCTAAGTTGCTGCATTGTAGGACAGTCTATGTCGTGATAGTCAGTGTTTCGAGCCTGACTATGGGTTCTCCAACTTTCCCCAGACCTCCAGCATGAGGCAACGCAAATTGGCATAGCACTGCCCAGGAGCTGAGTTAGATAAGATTAATTATCTACCTTGCCACATCGCTCTCCAGCAACTTCTTGTGTGCAGATCGGGTGCCTGTAAATTCAATCACGGAAGTATAGTTGGTGAACGCAATCATCCCGTGCATGATCTGACTAAAGGCTTCCGTTTTGGATGAGCGATGCGAAAAGAATCGGCGGCTGGCCGACATGAGGAACTATGTGCTTCACCATCCAGCATCTATCCAAGAAATTGCGGAGGTGCCGACAACGCAGGTTCAGTGGGAATTGTTGGGAGCGGAGAAAAATCCCCCCCCAAAAAATAGTTGTAGGTTCTTGGTAAATATGTTGAGTTAGAGTTCTGATTGGGACTAGGCATTAAGGGTTAACGTTAGGATGTGTAAAAATAAAGATATTACGGGTGGTATATTTTGAGTCCTACTTTATTCAGCCAAATCGGACTGTGTCTCTCTGTGGATTCTACACAAGTCTAACTCCACTTTTAACTAACCTTAGCTTTTCATCCAGCTAATTATTAGAATCAGGTGTGCTGTATTTGGAAGAAAACATACAGGAGAGTAGTTCTCCAAGAACAGGGTTCAGGAGTACCAACTTGCTTGACAAGTGAAGGGAATGATCAGATATATATCTGCTATGTTTGCACGTTTACACCAAGGTCTGAAATACTGTGCAATGTCATGTGTGGTGGGTACCGGGGTCGGGGTTCTGGCCCCGGAGGTACAGTAGAAGCCCCGGTCACAGAGACCCTCAGGGGCAGAGAGACCAGGCTTCCGGCAGAACCAGCCTGCGTCACACGGGCTGCAATGCTGAACCACCCCAACCCCTGGCTGGTCAGCATAGGAGCCCTACACACACACACACAAACGTGCACACACATATACACACACACACATACACACACAAAAACATGTCAACGGACAAATATGCGAATGCAATCACATGCATGCACGCACTCACAAACACACACACACACACACACAATCATGTAATCATTAGTATGAAATTAAATCCACATTTCAGGATTAAGTCTACTGTATTAAAATGTAACTTTGAACCGGTAGTGTCAGAGTAGAGGGCTACTCACAGGAGGGCAGGGGTGAGCTGTAGCAGAGCCTGGGGGGCAGTAGTGTCCTGGGGGACAGAAGGCAGGATGAGACAGGCCAGTCTGGTTACACAGTCTGCCTCTCTGGCACTCCATGCAGGATGAATGGCCTCTTCCCTGACAAACAACCAACACAGAGACATGGACTGTTCAATATGTGGCTGAGGTCCAATAACAATAATGATGACCTATTTCTTTTATTTGGATAGAGCACTACATTTACTCAAATGTCAAAGTTGCATAAATAAAATGACTTCTGTCTGGGTTGATTACCTGACCCCTAGGAGTCCTGGTTAGATCAATTGAGTGAATAGGTGTTGTGATGTACTGAAAGTTTACCGGTTGGAAGGTGCCAAGGGGACAAGGTATGGTCCTGAAGGCCCCCTCCTCTGTATAGTGACCCGCCTCAGCCTCGTTCTGAACAGGCGATGTAGAGCCACCGGTACAGTAGTAACCAGCAGAGCACATGCCAGTTGGAGATGTGTTATTAGAACCTAAACAATAGAACCTAACACAAAGAAACACACTGATTGTAATGTAGAGTAGACAGGGAGGGTTTTTCAAACAGAAACATGCATTTCAAGAACAGCTTATCCAGAGATATTGATTAAAATAAATTGTCCCAAAAGGTGAAAACTTTATGGATTTGATTTCAAGTGAAACCCTTTTGGGTTCTATGTAAAATCCTCAGTGGAAGGGGTTCTACAAGTATCCAAAAAGGGTTCTTCTGGAAAAAGCATTCTCTTATGGGCATAGCTGAAAACCTCTTCTTGGACCTCTTTTCTAAGAGATTATTTATTTTACTTTTTATTTATATAACCTTTATTTAACCAGGTGAGCACATTGAGAACAGATTCTCATTTGAAATGGCGACCTGGCCAAGATAAAAGCATTGAGGTGCAGAAGACTTACACATACATTACAAGGCAAAGTACGGAGTAAAAATAATAAAAGCAGGAATACAGTGTGCAGATTAATTTTTTATCATGTGATTTGACTGGGATTTCTGCTAGCACTAATGTAAAGTTACTACCCATGTTATGCTAGCCCAAATGTATAGTTACCCATGTTATGATAGCCCTGATGTAGAGTTGTTACCCGTGTTATGCTATCCAAAATGTAGAGATGCAAAATGTAGAGTTGTTACCCATGTTATGCTAGCCCTGATGTAGAGTTGTTACCCATGTTATGATAGCCCTGATGTAGAGATGTTACCTATGTTATGCTAGCTGCAATGTAAAGTTATTACCCATGTGGACAGTCCACACACTGCCGGGCAGTTCTGAGGCCATTACTGTTGCTGAATGTGCCTGGGGGGCAGGGTGAGGGGTGAGCGGATCCTGGGGGGCAGTAACTTCCTGCTGGACACAAACCTCCAGTTGGCCCATCAGCTGGGGTCTGTGGAGACAGAAAATACAGAACGTCAACAACACTGTTTCATTTAAACTTTCAAAATATATCATCTTTAATACACCTTATGTATTTTCTTGTGTTAAGGATTTAGCATTTTCAATTTTATATTTATATGCATAGAGTAAACAAGGCAAAGTTAACAATGACAGTTACGTGCAGTCTAATGGTTATATAGATGAATCAGGCAAAGCAGTTGTCTCTACAGCAGGGTGGGTTTTTAAAGAGAAATCATGTATGACCAGTTCAGCCAGGTTGATGAAAGACTCTTACTGCAGACATGGCTCTCTCCCGGCAGTAAAAACCCTCTTGACAGTCCCCGGAAGGCTCAGTTTGTCCCACTCCCCTGCAGTACAGGCCTCCACCACATGGGGTGCACTCAGACACATCACTGAGTGAAGGACGTGACCCATAGGTGCCCTCCCCACAAAGCTCTGGAACAGTGCTTCCCTCAGGACAATAGGAACCCTATTAGAGTATTGAAATACACATTATTTATTTAAAGACATAATACATAACTACAGCTGTAACAATATCATTTAAAAGAGTTCATTCTCACACTACGCTGTCTAATTAAGTCCCTTATGAACTATGGTAATATAGTTTTTTTCTGATCTACTTAAATCAGAGGATTTTGGCAAATATGCACTTCCCCAGGATAAGATGAATTATTAGAATAATGTGTGAAAATGCTAAGTAGCATTAGTGTGAAAACTAAAAGCTAGTAAACTAAAATGTCTGAATGGATAAGGGAAAAGGAAATCTGTGAAATTAGCAGTTATGTTTCCTGTTGAATAATTTATGAAAGATGAGTGAATACAGTGTGTCTGATAGTCCTACCTGTGAGCAGGCCATGGGGGTGTGTGTACCTAGACTGGCACAATAATATCTGGCTGGACACGGTACACACACCTCACCATGGTGACCATGAGAATGGTTCCTGTAGGAGCCGGCTGGACAGGGCGACGAGTATGGATGACCAGTACCACGAGGGCAGTAATATCCATCAGGACAGCTGCCAGTCTGCAACACAACCAGTGATGGGTAAAGTTACTTTTACGATTACTTTTCAGTTGCTTGTTGAGTTAACAAGTTTTGGGAAGTCCCTAATTAACACAAAATGATCAGGCAAATGGAGTTCACTGGTGACCATGGGTGATATTTTCTTTACTCTTTCTATTTGTTTTATATGTCACTGTTAAGATAAGAACTCCATTTACCTTAGGGACTTCCCAAAACTTGTCAACTCAACAAGTAACTGAAAAGTAATCGTAAACGTAACTTTCCCAACACTGAACACAACACTGGTGAATTACAGTTGTGCTCATAAGTTTGCATACCCTGGCAGATATTGTGAAATTTTGGCATTGATTTTGACTATATTGACTGTTCGTGGAATAAAATTTGACTGTAATGTAAAGATAGTGATCATATGAATCCATTATTATCACATAGTTATTAACCATACTGATAACAGAAATAACCCAAATGGCCCTGATCAAAGTTTACATACCTTGAATGTTTGGCCTTGCTACAGACACACAAGGTGACACACACAGGTTAACATGGCAATTAAAGGTTAATTTCCCAAACCTGTGGCATTTTAATTTGCAATTAGTGTCTATGTATAATTAGTCAATGAGTCTGTTAGCTCTCACGTGGATGCACTGAGCAGGCCAGATATTGAGCCACATGGAGCAGAAAATAACTTTAAAAAGATCTGCGTAATAAGGTACCGGAACTGTATAAAGTTGGAACTAAAAATAGAAGATTACCAAAGCCTTGCAAATGCCAGCAAGTACTGTTTAATGACTTATTAAGAAAGGGAAGATTCGGGGATCTCTTGATACCAAACCAAGGTCAGGTAGACCAAGTAAGATGCCAGCCACAACTGCCAGAAGAATTGAAGAAAGAGAGAAAAGATCCAAAGAAAAACCCACAGGTAAACTCCAGAAACATATAGGCTGCTCTGGAAAAAAACAGTGTGGTTGTTTCAAGGAGCACAATAAGATGAAACTTGAAGAAAAAATGTACTGCATGGTCGAGTTGCCAGAAAGAAGCCTTTACTGTGCAAGTACAACAAAAAAGCCTATAATAATTTGCATTCTTCTGCACGAAAGCTGTGCATGGGACGCTCTTGGACATTCCAGAATGACAATGATTCTAAGCACAAGGCCAAGTTGACCCTCCAGTGGTTACAGCAGAAAAAGGTGAACGTTCTGTAGTGGCCATCAGAGTCTCCTGACCTTAATATAATCAAGCCACTCTGGGGAGATCTCAAACGTACGGTTCATGCAAAAAGACTAAAGGCTTTGTATGCCCTTGAGGTGTTTTGCCATGCAAAAGGGCAGCTATACAGCTATACCACCTGCAAGAATTCGGGGCCTCATAGACAAGTATCACAAATGGCTGCATGCTGTCATTACTGCTAAAGGGGGCAGTACACCGTATTGCGAACTGAGGGTATGCAGACTATTGAACATCGTCATTTCATTATTTTCTTTTTCGCCATTTTTTCTTTTATGATTGTGCAATTCTGTTCTGACCTAGAGATGAATATTACTCCCATGAGAAAAAAAAACGTTGTTTTGCCTGCTCACTCGTGATTTATTTAAAAATGGTACAAAACAGCAGAACACGGTGGTACTGTTTTGAGTCTAGAATTCGTGCAGACAGAGAATCCATGACAATGCTGATGTGCTAGCATTTAGTCTCCTCTTTTTCACCAACTGCAGCCAGTGTGGAGATATTGTTTTTGGACGTAACAGTGTTTTAGCTCATGCTGTGGCCTATACCATTACTAATGTATAATGTATGTTCGAAATGATTTCATGCTCAATGACTACATTTATAATAAGTATTTTATCTTTTGTTTAACACCAGTCTGGTGTGGACCTCAGTCACACCATATCCTCCAGCAACCTCAGAAATGCAAGCTGATCACAAATCACATCAGGAGGTAAGACAACCGGATTATTAATAGTGTGATGTAAGTATTGTCCATACCTGACGTCTTTTCCTTTTTACATTAGCATAATGTCTCAGTATGTCTCATAGTGTTTTAAAAATATATTGCATTTCTACAGCTCCATTCCTCTGGATTATTCAGTCATCACAGCAAGTGCAATCTAAGCCTTGTCAATCAGTAAACCATTAGTGTCAAACACACCAGGGAAACATGTCAATAGTCTAAATGGCTTTCCCGCTCACTAACCCCAGTGTAAAACATGACTGATCCCCTGGCTGTGACCCAATTACATTTATGTATAATACATCTTGTAGATGTGTGAAATTTAGAAAAAGAACCTGCATTATCATTATTCTTAATAGAGGCAGGGGAAGCTGCAGTGAGGAGAACAGCTCATAATAAAGGCTAGCATGAACCTGGAATGATATTAAACACATGAAAACATGTGATGTGTTTCACAGGTGTGTGATGTGTTTACTACTACCCAGAGGCGTCATGCTCATTGAAACACGTGCCCCCTCAGATTTTTGAGCCAAGTGGATTATCTTTTTAATATCTGTATTTGTGGGCACATGTTTGCGTGTGTTGTGCACACTGTGCCCCCTAAAAAAAATAGGTGCATGACGCGTCTTCTACTACCTGTACATCAACTCTGTTGCAGTCAGTACTGTGAGCCTGACTGTCACAACAACGTCCTGTCAGCCCAATGAAGCCGCATGCTTTTGTTCTGTGGGGATGTTTCTCTTTTAACTCCAGCCTCTTCCTCCTCATCCAAAGTCCCGTTTCTAGTAACGTCCTATTGCCCAAGAACCGTCCTACTCACTGCCATATCCTCCTGCAAATAATCCATTCCCTTTCAGATCGTCCACCACCCTCATATCCACCCACGTGGTAAAAGCTCAGTAAAAGCTGTTTGTACTCTGTGTGCATCTGTTATTTGTAACTGCATTCACCTCCCTGGTATTTGTGTATTAGTGGAGGATGGGCTGCAGTCATTAAAGTTCATGTTTGGAGGCAAATATAATAAGGAATTACCTATATTCTTTGGTGCATTGGTCCAAATATACACCATTGATGGGCATTATGTGAGGCAAAGCCGAACCGGACATCTCTTGTACATGACATTAACTTACCGGCTCAATGATTGGCTGCTCCTGGGGCTGCTTGGAGAAGCAGTATTTTCCTCCAGGACACTCTGTGCACTCTGCGATGTCACGCAGCCCGGGCTGCCTACTAAAGGTTCCGTTCGGACATGGAACAGGGTTTGGGTCCTTAAATAAAGAAGGTCCGAGATCAGACTTTTTCAAAGTAATGATGTGTCCACGAGAGACTGACAATAATTGAGAATCTTCTGAATTTAAACCTAAGCATGAATCTGTCAGTGACTAACTCACGATGCCTCCCCCAGGGCAGTAGAAGCCCCGGGGGCAGAGGGTGGCAGATCTCTGGGGCTCTCTGGCCAGGCCCTGGGAACAGAGGAAGCCTGGAGGGCAGACCATGACACTCAGCATGGCCTCCTCGCTGGTTGTTTCATTACTGCAGTAGTGACCTGGCAGACAGGGGGAGCACTCCATCGAACCTTCGTCCTGGTCGAGAGAAAATTTATAGAAATGAGAAAATTATTCTGAAATAAGGATGTCACAGTTACTGCGTTAATGCATGCGATTAATTTAAAATCTCAAACTCATTATCCTTTTCTGTGTCTGAACCATCCCCAGCCAGTGTTTGATTAGCAGTTTTTGTACCATCATTAATTTGTGAAAATGTACTGGTATTCAGAGATGGTTACAAAACATCTGGTATGTTTGAGGGCCTGGGAGATGGGTCCAGCCCTTCACGTGTGTATTTTCTATAGCCTAGAGAAAAAAATAGAGTAGTGATACGTTCTTGTCGTGAATTAAGTTTCCACTTTTTTTTTTCAAACTGGACACTCGCTATTGGTCTATGTCTACAGAAAGTCACCCTAACCCTAACCTTAACCACAGTATTTTTATATTTGGTTACAATTCATGTGTTTACTAAGACAGCTTCTTTATCATGTATAGGTTGTGAATTTCACAAAAACGCTAACATCACTTCTACAAACTGACCAATGGTAGAATTTAATGGGCGTTAGGTCATATGCAGAAAGCCCCATGTACAGTAACGCCCCCTTACTTGCACACTGCAAATATACCATATTGGCATTACTACACATCCGTTAAGACATATGACTCACTGTTACAAGTTGGTTAAATCAGAGATGTACTGTATACTAAGGGTTTATATCTGTCCTGGTTTCCCAAAAAAAAGCAGCGGCGCATCTTAAGAGCAAGAATGTTATTACTTGAGGAGAAAGAGAGAGTGAGACATGACATCTGTATCAGGTAGGACAATAGCCTATAAAGTAATGATAAACAACAGAATAACTAGATCAATAGTCAATTCTAAGACCTATAGCATAATGTCACAGTTTCACCAAAACATATTCAGTTAGCATAATTTACAAACAACTTCCATAGAGTATCTACCACAGCTATATCTAGGCATTGTCATGCTATTAAAATATTAAAATTAATATTAAACATTTTTAATATAAGTACTATCAGCAATTCATGTATTTTGGAAATGTGTAATGATTTGGAAACATGATGTAGACCCTTGTATATTCTGATTTATATTGTATATTTTGTATTATGTTTCAATATATATACAACCATGTATCTGTGTTCCTGTGTAAGCATTGTCTTGTTACTGGAGCATGCTCTGTATTACCATCTTAGTTTACACAGGTGTCATTAATTAAGATGAAAATATAACAAGGTACCAGTGCTGTCTCTGTTTTACTCTGAAGAAGACGCCGAGGCGTGGAAACATCAGTTCTTTTAATAATAAACCATTTGAGCTTCAGTTGGGACTGATTTCTTTTATTGAGTGCTCCTACTCTCAGTTTTTTCAGCCTATGTCTCAGTTGTTGAGCACCGTTAAAGTGAAGTCATGCAGTACAATCATCAGATTTAAGACAGGAACAAACCAAGAATATGTTTAGGCCAGAAGCCCATTCATTTCAATGTAGTTCAATCGCCTGTGTGGCAGTGGTTCAGACTGCACTACACTGGTATGAATGGTCTTCCAACACACTATGCTGTGACACATTAAATTGGTTCCCAGCTTCACAGTCAGGATTGCATTTGCAGTAAACACTTTGACAAATTTTCTGTGAACTTTCACGGAACCTATAGGGTCTGATGGGTAGAGAAATGTGCAATTTAAATGGGCTATGAGAAACAACCTGAAACCTTGACTTTTTCAGTGGAGTTGACGTTGAGAACTGGGTCTTACAGAGTAGCTGCCTGCTCCGCATGCTATGGGGTTGACAGTGCCTGGGAGGGGACAGAAATAACCTGCTGGGCACACAGAGCAATCCTCACGTCTCTGCCCTCCTTTTAGATGATGAAATGTGGAGCTAAAACATACCGGAAACAGAAGTGAATAATTAATCGTCCCTCATCCTCTATCATCATCATTTAATCTCCCTCATCCTCTACCATCATATCTCCCTCATCCTCTATCATCATGATTTAATCTCCATCATCCTCTATCGTTGTCATTTAATCTCTCTCATCCTCTATCATCATCATTTAATCTCTCATACTCTATCATCATGATTTAATCTCCTTCATCCTCTATCAACATGATTAGGGGCGCAGATGGCTCAGTGGGTAGGGAGTCAGACTTGTAGTCAGAAAGTTGCCAGTTCGATTCCCGACTGAGCCAAATGTTGTTTTGCCCATCATACCTTCCTCATCCTCTGCCATCATGATTTAATCTCCTTCATCCTCTATCATCATGATTTAATCTCCTTCATCCTCTATCATCAAGATTTAATCTCCTCCTTCCTCTATCATCATGATTTAATCTCCTTCATCCTCTATCATCAAGATTAAATCTCCCTTATCCTTTATCATCATGATTTTATCTCCCTCATCCTCTATCACCATGATTAAATCTCCCTTATCCTTTATCATCATGATTTCATCTCCCTCATCCTCTATCATCATGATTTAATCTCTTAAATTTTCTACCATCATGATTAAATCTCCTTCATCCTTTACCATCATGATTTAATCTCCTTCATCCTCTATCATCATGATTTAATCTCCTTCATCCTCTATCATCATGATTTAATCTCCTTCATCCTCTATCATCATGATTTAATCTCCTTCATCCTCTATCATCATGATTTCATCTCCCTCATCCTCTATCACCATGATTTAATCTCCCTCATCCCTTATCATCATCATTTAATCTCTTAAATTTTCTACCATCATGATTAAATCTCCTTCATCCTTTACCATCATGATTAAATCTCCTTCATCCTCTATCATCATGATTTAATCTCCTTCATCCTCTATCATCATGATTATATCTCCCTCATCCTCTACCATCATGATTTCATCTCCCTCATCCTCTATCACCATGATTTCATCTCCCTCATCCCTTATCATCATTTAATCTCTTTAATTTTCTACCATCATGATTTAATATTTCATCCTTTACCATCATGATTTAATCTCCTTCATCCTCTATCATCATGATTTAATCTCCTTCATCCTCTATCATCATGATTTAATCTCCTTCACCTTCTGTCATCATGATATAATCTCTCCCATTCTTTATCATCATCATTTAATCTCCTTTATCCTCTGTCATCATGATATAATCTCTCCCATTCTTTATCATCATCATTTAATCTCCCTCATCCTCTAAAAACATGATTTAATCTCCCACATCCTCTATTATCATGATTTTATCTGCCTCATGGCGACTATTTCTTACGGTGGGCAAGGTGAAGGCTTGGAGGTGCCCTCTGGACAGTATGCCCCCCCAGGACAGATGTGGCAGTCGTCTCTGTGTCCATTGCCCATCTTGGTGCTGTATGTGCCAGAGGGACAGGGGAACTGTGTGCCATACGTTGTTCCTATCAAAGAAAATCATGTAAACTATCCTAAATAATTATACACAAAAGGGGCTTCATTCAATTATCTTTTCCTTCAATGGATGCGTTAAAAACACTTTACCTTCAGGACAGTAATGTCCAGAGTTACACCTCCCAGTTGGCACCCCCACACCAGCCAGGCAATACCAGCCACGAGGGCATGGGCGGCATTCGTCCTCTGCCTCCAGCCCACTGCGTTCACTCCATGTTCCCACTGGGCATTTGTGCTGGGTAGGAAACATTGTTCCAGGTGGGCAGTAATGTCCAGAAAAGCAAGAGATTGGAGGCCTCTGAGAGCCACCTGTACCTGTGTAGGATCATTTAAATGCTGTGACACATTCTCTAATGTAACGTCTCCATTAAGCATTGTATTGTTGATTTTTGGAAAAAAAATAAAAAAGAAGCTAGCTAACATGCTAAGAAGAAATCTAATTGACAAGTAGATTTAGTGGCACCTCGCAGACATGCATATCGTGCAGGGCATCGTTGGCACTGAGCATGGTCAGTTAGGTCTGTGCGGTTGCTAATCGTCCCTGGTGGACAGGCATTTGTCAAAGCGTTGGGTCTGGAAGACCCAGGAGGACACGCAAATCTAAAAGAAACAAGACGTTGTCCCCGTTAATTGGAAATGACAGTCCTACAACATTTTGAATACGCTTAAGAGATTCACATTCTCGAGACAAATGTACCAGGATGGGGAATAAACAGACATAATAAAGACAAAAAAATCCCAATGAGAGGACAGAAGTGGAGGATAATCAGGATAGCTTTGAAATATTTATATTTTCTGATATAGTCTGTCAGAACAACTTACCCTTGCATGCAATCTACATCTGGTGCCTTCAGGGCTACTTTTGTGCAGGCTTTGCCCGGGTAACACTCCCTGCAGTCTGCAGCCTCATCCTGCCCTTCCAGGGGGTTGAATGTCCCTGGCTGACAAGGCATGGGGTCACGGGTACCCTTTGGGCAGTAGAAACCAGCAGGGCATCTCAAACAGTCCTTCACACCTAAAGATGTTGAAAGAAATGTTGTCATGTCACGCCCATCATTCACCAGGAAAAACAGTGGCCCTAAGTCAGACGTTATCAATATCAATAGCTGTGTTATTATGTACAATTCTAGTTCTGGTTGAAGTGATAAAGCAATTGATGCCTTAAAAGAGGGCCCAGGAGAGCAAGGTTGCCAAGGAGTAAACTGTTAAAAGATGCATTCCCGAGACGTACATGATTGCAAAACTATTTTTTTGGCCCCCCATTTTGCCCGGATGTGTAGTATATTGTTTGGTTAATACACACAATCATTATCTTACCACAGTTAGCTTGAAAAGCTTTTGAAACTGAGGTGTTTTTAACCTCTATGGCAGCCATTTTCCTACTTGGTGTCAGTGAGGGAATCTCCACCAAGTGTACATTATTGCATCACGTAGCGTCTGCCAATTTATTGGCTGCACATCCATGAAGCGAATCTCCCATTCCACCACATCCCAAGGTTGCACAATTGGATTGAGATTGGTGACTGTGTAGGCCATATGAGTACAGTGAACTAATTGTCATATTCAAGAAACACGTTTAAGGTGATGTAAGCTGTGACACGGTGCATTATCCTGCTGGAAGTTGCCATTAGAAAATAGGTACAGTGGTCATAAAGGGATGGACATGGTCAGCAACAATAATTCGCTAGGCTTTGCTGCATTTAAACTATGATCAAAGGGGACCAAAGTGTGCTGAGAAAATATCCCCCACACCATTACACCACCACCAGCAGCCTGAACTGTAAATACAGTTATACAGGCTAAATCCATGCTTTCATGTAGTAATTGCCAAATTCTGACCGTACCATCTGAATGTCGCAGCAGAAATCAAGACTCATCAGACCAGGCAACCTTTTTCCAATCTTCTATTGTCCAATTTTGGTGGGCCCATGAAAATTGTAGCCTCAGTTTCCTGTTCTTAGCTGACAGGATTGGCACCTGGTGTGGTCTTCTCCTCCTGTAGCCCAACTGTTTCTAGGCTTGACATGTTATGTGTTCAGAGATGCTCTTCTGGAGACATTGGTTTTATCGAGCGGTTATTTGAGTTACGGTTGCCGTTCTATCAGCTCAAAACAGTGGATATTCTACTCTGACCTCTGACATAAACGAGGCCAGAGAACTTTTGCTCACTGGAATATTTTCTATTTTTTTTACCATTCTCTGTAATCCCTAGAGATGGTTGTGCAGAAAAATCCCACTTGCTGAAATACACTAGCACCAACCACGCCACTTTCAACGTCACTTAAATCAACGTTCTTCTCAATTCTGATGCTTGGTTTTTAACTTCAGTAGATCGTCTTGACCATGTATACATGCCTAAATGCATTGACATGCTGCTCCATGATTGGCTGATTAGATATTTGCATTAACAAGCATTTGAACAGGTGTGTACCTAATGAAGGTGAGTGTATATAATATTTCGAAATATATATACACATGTGCCGTGGGGGGGGGGGGGCACAAATAGGTAGATTTTGACATCAAGTATAACAGTGCATAGCGGTTACAAGAGAAGCATTGTGCCCTAATGTTGTTGTCCATTTTGCCCTGTATAACCCTATTGGTAGCTTTGTCTATTTAACATCCTGATGGTCTGTGGGAAAAAGCTGTTACATATTTTTGTTGGATATGACAGAATGCTTCTGTACTGGGTGTGTCTGGTGGCTAGCATCAGCCATGATCTTCTTTGCCTTACTGCGGCACCAGGTGTTGTAGGTGTCTTCCATGGAGGGCAGTGGAGATCTGATGATACGTTGGACCCTTCACAGAGCTGTTCAGTTAGTCATCTTTTAGTTTCCATAGCAGAGCATCCGAAATGTACTCTCAGTTGTTCTCAGATGCATTGGCAGGCAGACCATTTTATATTACATAAATTGTTTATGGTAACATTTGGAAATACTATATTAAGAAACAGATTTACTGTGGAATTTTCCTTTAATGATCCTTTTAGAGCTGTGGGTGGCAACATCGCTAGAAGAAAGAGTTTAGATCATCTGGTCGGGAGGCACTGGCATCCACCATGTAGCTTGTTTTGTTTTTGTACTCTGCAATTGTGTTGAACCACTGCCACATTTTACTTGCATCCCACCTGCTAAGGTATACCTGCACCTTTTCACCATATCTCCAGTTTGTGTACGTACAGTGGGTATAGAAAAGAATCACCCCCCCCCTGTAAAATAATCACATTTTGTTGCTCTGCAGCCTGAAATGAAAACAGACAGACACAGTTTTGTTTCATTCAGCTGTATGTACAACTCATAACCTCCAAGTGAAAGATATAATACCAAATTGCCAGAAAAAAAAATTACAAATTAAAAAACAGAATCACTGAGTTGGAAAAGGAATCACCCCCCTCCTAAAAGTGACTTGTAAACCCAAACAGGTGTTGCTAATCACCTTCGCAATAGCACACAAAGCCAATTGGCTTTCAACTGTGATCAGCTGTGGTCATTTTGATTAGCTCAGCATGAAAAAGCTCAAGCTTTTCCTGAAGCATTACAGTCTTTGGTAATCAACTACGGGTGGCAAAGCATTATCAAAATATCTATGGGATAAAGTTGTGGACAGGCACAAGTCAGGAGATGGATAAAAACAATTTCAAAGTGCCTAGAAGCATAGTGAAGTCCATTAATAAGAAGTGGAAGGTAATTGGTACAACACAGACCCTCCCTGGGTCAGGACGTCGCTCCAAACTGGATGAAAGAGCCAGGAGGAAACTGGTCAGAGAGGCTACCAAGAGGCCTACAGCAACTCTGAAGCAGTTTCAGGAATTCATGACAAAGAGTGGTCATTGTGTGCATTTGACAATATCACAAATTCTCCACAAATGTGGCTTGTATGAGAGGGTTGCAAGAAAAAAGACACTCAAGAAAGGCCACATGTAGACACGACTGAGCTTTGCCAAAACATACCTTGAAGATTGCAATGCCACATGGAAACAAATGTTATGGTCAAATGAGACTTTAATGGAATTGTATGGCCAAGCGAGATGTCTGGCAAAAATACAATATAGCTCAGCATCTAAATAACACCATTCCTACAGTAAACCATGGAGGTGGTAATATCATGTTCTGGTTTTGTAACTCTGTAGCAGGGACTGGAGGAAAAATGGATGGGGCAAAATACTGTCAAATTCTTGAGGAAACCCTGCTGCTCTTTGCTAGAAATTTGTCAATGGGAAGAAAAATTACCTTCCAACATGACAATGACCCAAAGCACACAGCAAAACTGACCACACAGAGGTTGAAGGAGAAGGTGAATGTCCTTGCATGGCCTAGTCAGAGCCCAGACTTAAACGCCATTGAAAATCTGTGGAATGACTTGAAGACAGCAGTCCACAACAGTCACCATCAAATTTAACTGAACTTGAGCAGTTCTGCAAAGAAGAGTGGTCAAATATTGTAACGTCTAGATCTGCAAAGTTAGTAGGGACATATCCCAACAGACTAAAGGCTGTAATTAAATCAAAAGGTGGTTCAACAAAATACTGAAACAAGGGGTGATCCTTTTTCCAACTCAGTGATTTTTTATAATTTTTTTTCTGACATGTTGGTGTTATACTGTGCCTTGCGAAAGTATTGGGCGCCCTTGAACTTTTCAACCTTTTGCCACATTTCAGGCTTCAAGCATAAAGATATGAAACTGTAATTTTTTGTGAAGAATCCACAACAAGTAGGACACAATCATGAAGTGGAACGAAATTTATTGAATATTTCAAACTTTTTTAACAAATAAAAAAACAGAAAAATTTGGCGTGGAAAATTATTTAGCCCCCTTGAGTTAATACTTTGTAGCTCCACGTTATCCTGCGATTACAGCTGTAAGTTGCTTGGGGTATGTCTCTATCAGTTTTGCACATCGAGAGACTGAAATTTTTGCCCATTCCTCCTTGCAAAACAGCTCAAGCTCAGTGAGGTTGGATGGAGAGCGTTTGTGAACAGCAATTTTCAGTTCTTTCCACAGAATCTCGATCGGATTCAGGTCTGGACTTTGACTTCTAATGGCTTCTAACACCTGGATATGTTTATTTGTGAACTATTCCATTGTATATTTTGCTTTATGTTTTGGATCAATGTCTTGTTGGAAGACAAATCTCCGTCCCAGTCTCAGGTCTTTTGCAGACTCCGTAAGGAGTTTGACAGTGGGGATGGTGTGTTCAGGGTGATGAGCTGTGTTGCTTTTACGCCAAACATAACGTTTTGTATTGTTGCCAAAAAGTTTGATTTTGGTTTAATCTGACCAGAGCACCTTCTTTCACATGTTTGTTGTGTCTCCCAGGTGGCTTGTGGCAAACTTTAAACTACACTTTTTATGGATATCTTTCAGAAATTGGTTTTTTCTTGCCACTCTTCCATAAAGGCCAGATTTGTGCAGTATACGACTGATTGTTTTCCTATGGACAGACTCGCCCACCTCAGCTGTAGATCTCTGCAGTTCATCCAGAGTGATCATGGGCCTCTTGGCTACATCTCTGATCAGTCTTCACCTTGTATGAGCTGAAAGTTTAGAGGGACGGCCGGGTCTTGGTAGATTTGCAGTGGTCTGATACTCCTTCAATTTAATAATATCCCTTACACAGTGCTCCTTGGGATGTTTAAAGCTTGGGAAATCTTTCTGTATCCAAATCCGGCTTTAAAATTATCCACAACAGTATCTCGGACCTACCTGGTGTGTTCCTTGTTCTTCTTGATGCTCTCTGTGCTTTCAACAGACCTCTGAGACTATCACAGAGCAGGTGCATTTATACGGAGACTTGATTACACACAGAAGGATTCTATTTATCATCATTAGTCATTTATGTCAACATTGGATCATTCAGAGATCCTCACTGAACTTCTGGAGAGAGTTTGCTGCACTGAAAGTAAAGGGGCTAAATAATTTTGCTCGCACAATTTGTCAGTTTTTTGTTTGTTAAACAAGTTTGAAATATCCAATAAATTAAATGTGGCAAAAGTTCTAAATGTTCAAGGGGGCTGAAAACTTTCACAAAGCACTGTATCTTTCACTTGGATGTTAGAAATTGGACTGAGTAAATACAGCTGAATGAAACAAAAACAGTGTCTGTCTTCATTTCAGGCTGCAAAGAAAAAAAATGTGAATATTTTACAGGGTTGTGATTCTTTTCTATACGCACTATATGTGGTACTTCATGCTGCTCATATAGCCAGTTTGCTTGCAATGCTTGAAGGCAACATTCTTGTTGTTAATTTCAAATTTACAATTGTCATTAGCTTTGTCACTTTTGGGATTTAGCATGTGTTTCTCCACTGCACATGCTGCCTCACAAACAATGCATTAATTCACACTTCTGTTCAGAACATACGTTAAATCCAACTCCCTTTGTGCAAACTAGTGCTGGCAACAAAACACAGCAGACAGAACTGTCAGCCAAAAATAACTTTTTTATAAACAGCTATATATAAGTCAAGAACTGTATGTTTTAGATAAAGAAAGCATCACTACAAACAAAAGAGACTCTTGGAAAATGAGAAGTCAAATAAAATAATTCCTTATACATTGCAGTCAAGTGTCTAGTTAACTAGCTGCTGTAGCTACAATCAGTCAGTAGCTAGCAGCTAGCTAGTTAAGGGCTATGGTAACGTACTGTACTCCAACAGCAACGTTTAAACCTGCAAAATGTACCAAATACTATACTATAACCTGTAGCTAACATATTTTATTAATTTAATAAGTGAATGGAAAAAGGTGTTTTTAAAGACTAAGACATTGTACTCCCTCACTCTTGCCCATAGAATTATCATGACACACTTTGCTTCACAGAGACTAATAAGACAAACAAGAATATAAAAACCGTGGTGCTGAGACCAAATGCAATAAAAGGTGAGGGGAATGGTTATTGCTTTGGTGGTGCAAATATTTTTTTGATATTGACAGACTTCATTATTATATATAAGCTATTGAAGGACATAAATAAAGGAAGTGTAGTCAAATACCTTCAAACGTTGCTTTATAGTGAGTAGTGATATTATTGGTTCAATTATTGCTACTGGTTTCATGTGATAGTACCTGTATACATTGTTTATTATTACATTGCTTAGTTGATAGCTAACAGGAAAGTAATGTTCATGTTTCACCATTTCATACAGAATAATTTGTGTTTCTGGGCATGTTACAGAACTACAAGGTCCAGGACTTCTTTGGTCAATTTTGATTTAAAGAAAGCATAGCAAGGTTTTGACATAAACATTTCACTCCCTATGTTGGCAATCAACTAAATCTACTGTGTATGATTTGATTAAAAGTGAGCTTTCAATTTACATAGACACTGATTATTTTAATCTGATCAATCTCCGCATTATTCAATAACCAACATAAGGTTCATGGTTTACTGAGTGATTTCTCTCAAATAAAATGCATTTACTTTTTGTGATATTTAGGGCCAGCGTATTACAAATTTCCCCTTTTAATTTATAAGCAAAAGATTATAATGAATAATATCGAAACCTCCGCTGACATCTAACATTACAGCTTCAACAATCTTCATATTATCCATTTCTTTAATCCATTCATCAGACATGTGTGCCAATGCTGAGTGTGTAGATTGGCCTTATTTAAAAGCATGCTAAAGGTCTGTCCAACTGAAACAAGTGATGCCTTACTTATTGCTCCTTGGTGGGGGGTGAAGGTGCCCCTAGGGCAGTGCACTTCTTCTAATGTGCCAGCTGGGCAGAACCTCCCACGGGCACAGGGCAAGCCTGGACCTGCAGATCCTGTATTATAAACAAAACAGGAGGAAACAATAACCCATAAGTATTTGTATGAACAATAAAAATATTCAACAACTAAGAAATAAACTGAACAAGTTCCACAGACATGTGACCAACAGAAATGGCATAATGTGTCCCTGAACAAAGGGAGTTTGAAATCAAACCTAATATTTAGTATCTGGTGTGGCCACGAGCTGCATTAAGTACTGCAGTGGATCTCCTTTTCAGGGACGGCACCAGATTTGCCAGTTCTAGCTTTGAGGTTTTACCCCACTCTTCCACCACGGCACCTGGTCTAGCCCTCACCCTCCGATCCAACAGGTCCCAGACAAGTTCAATGGGATTGAGATCTGGGCTCTCCGCTGGCAGTATGGCTGGTGGCATTGTTATGCTGGAGGGTCATGTCAGGATGAGCATGCAGGAAGGGTACCACTTGAGGGAGGAGGATGTCTTCCCTGTAAAGCACAGCGTTGTCTGCAATGACAACAAGCTCAGTCTGATGATGCTGTGACACACCGCCCCAGACCATGAAGGACCCTCCAAATCGATCCCGCTTCCGAGTACACGCCTCTGTGTTATGCTCATTCCTTCAACGGCAAACGCAAGCCTGACCATCACCACCTGCAGTCCTCATGCATCCTTGCAGCATCCCTAAGGCACGTTCACACAGATAAACAGGGACCCTGGGCATCTTTCATTTGGTGTTCTTCAGAGTCAGTAGGAAGGTCTCTTTAGTGTCCTCAGTATTCATAACTGTGATCTTGTTTTTTTTACAAAACTAGACTAATATTGGTTAACGTCAGTCTCGCCTGTTATTATGATTTATCTCAAACATGTACAGAAAGTGATTAAGATAACATAACACGCACATTTCTTGAAACAATTTCCTCTACGTGTGGGTGAAAAAATTGTATTGCTTGTGTGTGTTGCACCCTTAAAATTACTCCGTCAACTTCAGAGAGTGTTTGTTCTTTTGAATCTTTCTATAAGCCCTGGTTCAATTAGAACGAAAATGAATAAGACATTTTTATAGCTCTACCCAGATCAGATTCTCTGACAATTAAAAAACATCATCTCACTGCATTTCCAAAATCATGGTAATTTTAAACAGAGAGTGGACAACTTTCTAAAAAACAAACTTTTCTTCTATCATTTTTTTCACTGTACCGCAATATGTACCGTACCGTGACCCTCAAACCGCAATACATACCATAACGTGGGTTAGGCGTACTGTTACACCCCTAGTACGTACAGCAACATCCCCTTGGAGTAACTTAGGGTTAGGTGCCTTGCTGATGGACACAACAACATTTGGCACAGTTGGGAATTGAACCAGCAATCTTTTTTGCTGGTTTGTCTCCGTCTGTTCCCTGCATCCGCCTACTCGTCATAATAGTATTAACCACCAAAACAAAATGATGTCACTGTCCAAATATTTATAGTCTGCATTGGATGTTTTTAATACTGTGGGCCCTATCTTGCACCCAGCGCAATGTTGCGCAAAGTCTAAATGTAGGTGTCTTTGGTAGTATAAGACCAACGCAGTTGTAAATTTCCCGTCAGGCGCCTGCGTTGTGTAAATAGCAAATGCACCTGTGCCCATTTTTGCGCCCATGGGAGTGCTGGTCTAACAGGGAGGTGTGTTCAGGATAATTCTGGGTGTATTGCTATCTTGAGGCATCGGAAAGTGATCGCTCCATTGACCAACAAAAACCTGGTCTAAAGTCAATGGCGCAGCATGTAGTTATTTTAACAGCAAATAAGTCAAATGCACCTATGGCATAGCCACAGGGCGTGCACACTATGATTGTTGCACACAGGGAAGCGCAGCAGCACACGAACATGCAAAATAATACAAATACAAATATTACGGTGCAAATCCGCCGTGATAATAGCAATGCGCGAAAGGTACAAACACGCCTGGCTCTTAAAGGGAATGGGAGATTAATCTCTGATTGGTTTATTGCATGTTATACGCACAAAACACGCCTATGAATTAATTAAGACACTTAGTACAACCCCTAGACCATGCGCCCGGTGCATGGAACCTTATATCCGCTGTCAAAATGAGTCTCAGAGAGAGGCGTAACTTGAATGGGGCGTAACGTGAAGTCAGGCGTAACTTGAAGTTGTCAAAATCCTTGCTGTAAATTCGATCTAAGTCAAGGCCGTAACCAGGATTTAACAAATACCGAGGTCAAAAATACCCCCCCCCCCCAAAAAAAAGACATTTTATAAGACAACATATTTATTTTCAATAACAACGTTTGTGTTAATTCAACAATAGGTTATGTTTGGGCCATGCTTAATAAAAGGATAATATTCATCACTTCCCAACACCTTTATTATCCATATAAAA
>JACXGM010003594.1:9134-20764 GCA_016801145.1 Umbra pygmaea
GTTTAATGTTCAAGCTTCGCGGGCTTCATCACTTGTGGAAGTGGTCTAATTTTAGATGCAACGTTATGACGCGTTAGTATATCCCCCATGCTAGCATACTCGCTTACTATATACTTAATAGTACGTACTTTACCACCACCTGCGTAGTACGTACTTTTAGTATGTAGTATGTAGTATGCATATTGGGATTCAGCCCTAGTCATGTGATATTGAACGTACCTGTGTCGCACTTGTCAAAAGACAGACGTATCGGTTTATTAAACCATAGACAGTAAATAAAACGAGGCATCAAAAACAAACATTTTCAATGCGTGAGACCTTGGCTGAGAGATTTGTCAGAGTTTTGAGAGTATTGAGAAATTGAACCCATCGATCAGAAACAAGATGGACCAACGACATCAAGGGTTTATTGTCATTATTGGATATATATTTATATCTTTGACATTACACACACACACATCGTCAACCGCTATTTTCCCGGCGAGTAGTGGCGGGCCTTTTTAAAATTGATTTTTTTATTGCCAGGGAGACCAGGGGAGCGTTGGTGATGATGACCACCTGGTTACTCCTGGACAACAGAGTCAGTGACACCAGGAGAATACAGAGTGCTAGTGCCCATGCTATGATTGAAGTTCAGCGGTACCTAGCAGATGCATACCTGGCAAGAGTGGAAGACCCATTGGTGTACTGGGCCAAAAATGCAGGGGTCTTCCCTCACTTTACATATAAACATGCAATGGTCAATCTAGCCATTACTACAACCTCTGTGCCCTGTGAGATATTTTTTCTAAGGCTGGCCAGGTGGTAGACAAATAAAGGAATCACCTGAGCCCTGGCAATGTGGAAAATCCAGCCCGAAAACCTATTGTTTCTAAATTAAAACGTAAAGAAAATACCTCCCCCCTCAGAAGTAGGCTTGCACAAGCACTACTTACACTCACTGAAATGTAGCTATTTCCAAAAGCACAATAGCAATTTCACACTTTAGGAACACTTTTGAGACATACATTTTGCCCGAAGAGTTTTATTTCCAGTCTCATCAGAGAAGTTCACATAAGTTTGATGTTTTGGAAACACTCTAAATCAACATAATTGTATGACATTGGCTCATATGTGACACGTGACAGAGTCTGGAGATGTGGTGGAGAACGTTCTGCTGCCTGCAACATCCTCCAGCATGACCGGTTTTTGCGGTGGGTCAGTAATGGGGTGGCATTTCTTTGGGGGGCCGCACAGCCCTCAGTGTGCTCGCCAGAGGTAGCCTGACTGCCATTAGGTACCGAGATGAGATCCTCCGACCCCTTGTGAGACCATATGCTGGTGCGGTTGGCCCTGGGTTCCTCCTAATGCTAGACCTTATGTGGCTGGAGTGTGTCAGCAGTTCATGCAAGAGGAAGGCATTGATGCTATGGACTGGCCCGCCCATTCCCCAGACCTGAATCCGATTGAGCACATCTGGGACATCATGTCTCACTCCATCCACCAATGCCATGTTGCACCACAGACTGTCCAGTAGTTGGCGGATGCTTTAGTCCAGGTCTGGGAGGACATCCCTCAGGAGACCATCCGCCACCTTATCTGGAGCTTGCCCAGGCGTTGTAGGGAGGTCATGCGGGCACGTGGAGGCCACACTACTGAGTCTCATTTTGACTTATTTTAAGGACATTACATCAAAGTTGGATCAGCCTGTAGTTTGGGTTATGTATTTGGTTGTGTTGCATGTATTTGCATCGCGTTTGCTGTATTTGGTTGTGTTGCGTGTATTTGCAGCGCGTTTGCTCTATTTGGTTGTTTTGTGTATTTGCAGCGCGTTTGGTGTATTTGGTTGTTTTGTGTATTTGCAGCGCGTTTGTTGTATTTGGTTGTTTTGTGTATTTGCAGCGCGTTTGCTGTATTTTGGTTGTGGCGCATGTGTTGTCAAATTAAATATGTTTTCTTAATTTCCTTTGCGTTGTCTATTTGCATGTGTTTTCTTAATTTGCAGGGCGTTTGCCCCTGTCGGCAATCGTAGTTTAGTGTTTCAAACAGTTCGATTTCATTCAATAACCTACAGTGTTGACAAATTACAATTATCAACCCGTTTCGAAACTATGCAGTTTGTGATGAAGGACGGTGACAACTGTTATCGTTCAGTCCAGCCACAGAACCGTCTGGCACGGTAGAATTAACCTTAATAAGACAGTTGTGTGCCATAATTAAAGTTCCCAGCAGATGTCACTGTCGAGCAAAGGTTGGAGCGTTTCAAAAGCCTCGACTCAAATGTTTCAAACGTCTCTGTGTTTCGGAATGCCTAATTTTGCACATTATTAGCTATATTCAGTTGTTGAATGCTAGGAAACAAGTTAATACAAAAGCACAGGAATGCTGACCCACACTACTAAAATGCAGAATGTCTGTTGTTCAAAAGAAGGTGCACCATTTTCATATGGAAAAGCTTCACTAAAATACATTTTGGAGTACTGACTGTTCAAACAGCATAGTGACCAAATGTGATTTGTCTGAGTTCTGCTAGGTCTGAGCTAAAATTGCAAAAGGTATTGTCATAGTTATGAACATTTTTGTTCCCAAGCAGCCGGTCTTTCCAAGAAGTGAGTCAAATGCATTTAATTTAGCTCATCATTCTATGATACTTTGAAAAAACATTTTCACTAGATCACTAAACTGGTTCTATAATAGAACTGTACTGATGACTCATGTTTGCTTTGGTGTGACATTTTTTTCTATACAAAATAAGGAGGACAACAGGAATCCCAAGGCCTGGGACAACTGGACATTATTATGCGGCAGCCAATCAAATGAAAAACTCAACTATTACACTATAGTAAATATACAATGACAGAAACATTTCAAGTTAAAAAAAATCAAAACACACAATTTGATCAAATATATTTTGGGGCAAACCACAAGGTCTTCGTTAACATACATACAATAAATACATTCATAAAGCAAAATATTATTGCCAATTAAGCCTATATCCTTTTTGTTAATTTAATAAGTTTCCGGAATGGCCATGTGCCGTAGGTTCCTCTATGCCTGAGCCAAGCACCCGCAACACAAAATCCAGTGTATTTTCTCTGCTCAAGCCTATCAATTATGTCATGTTAAATATCTTGAAAAATAAAGTGGGTTTATTGTGTGTGTGTGTGTGTGTAGCCATTCACAATTTATATTACTAAAGTGGTATACAGTTTCATTTAAATTACAATTAATCACCAGAAATGTAGTTACAGTATAATAAAGGGACAAGGAATAGTCCATCCCCATATTCTGTATAGTTCTAGAACCTTGGTAATATCATGGATACATAAGTACTCTATCAGGCATTCTCCCATATCCTTTCAGAACCATCCTGTCCTCAAACACAGAGACTGTACCAAAGGCGTCACTCCCAGGGGGGGTCTCTATCACCCCCTCCAATGTAAGGTGGTGCACTCCACAGTAGTCACTGTGGTACCCTCCATCGTGGTCATGTCCTGCCATAAAGCAGACCACGCTCTTATGGCCCTGGATAATAGCGAGAAGTTTGTCATAGTTCCAAGCCAGGCACACGGGCGTTGTAGAGCCGGGGTGAATGGGGAGATGGCCTGTAGAATTTAACAAAATTATTTTCTAAACTACACAATGATTTTACAATAGTGATTGGCTACATGACTGCTTAATGTGATTCAGACACTATTGGCAAACTCAACTTACAGATGATCGTGACCCTTTCCATTTGGTCATCTGCGAGTGACAGAACTCCTTCGAGCCAGTCAAGCTGGTCTGCACTGAAACCTCCATTGAACTTCACAAACCTTTGCTCCAGCCCGATACAGTCTAAACATGAGGGAGAAAGCCATTATTAGTAACGGGCTATTAGTGTAGAACTGTTCCTATTACATATAGTATTTAAATTCTTGGTATAAGCAAATACTGTAGTTAATGTCTATGTTGTATAACTGTTTTCTTTCTCAGATACCTACCACTATACTTGCCATTAAGGGGCTTAAACCCTTCTTTCCACAGCTCACAGGAATAGATTTTAAGATAGCTTTAAAAACAATGTCTGATCAGACCGTGCTTGACGTTCATCAGAATAATTAATTTGAACTAACCTCATTATATATATATATATATTAAAAAAATCAAATTTTAAAAATGTACTGTAAAGATGCTAGGAAATGCTAGTTGTGTAGCAGAATGTAGGCAACATGGGGAGGGAGGTACATCAAAAATATTTCCTCTTTATACATTTTCTGTATATAACAGAGGTGTATGAGAACAAATTATATATCACTGTATACAGTGAACTGTAAAAAGTCTCAGACTGTAAGTAAAATAATAAAAAATAAAACAAACAATAGGGGCCCCATTTCCAAAAGGAATCTTAAAGCTATTGTTAGCATACAGTTTATCATGAGAAACTCAGTGGGTGCATCGAAGATTCTGAGCTGTTTGTCAATGACGTGATAGTGCAGTTATTTGGAGGTAGCTTTATTTGATATATTTATTTATAGAGCTCAACAGTCCCGCCCCTCGTCTGAGAGAGCTTGGGTTCCGGAAGTAAATTTCCCATTAATTTCTCCCGTTGACTTTTGGAAAAATCTGTAAAGAGTTTTAGACCATGCCCTAGGCTAACCAGCTACGACGTGACTCATAAGCATACAAAATATAATTTCGAGTGGAAAAATGAACCGCAAATCCCAAAAAAGTCAAAGGTACAACACTGTGAAACATATTCTTTATTCCGAGTAAAGGAACTACTCATCCCATAAAACATTGCGAGTGTTATCTTTCCGCCTTTACATTACTTTAAATTACCCAACTTTAGCTAATTTCACTTACAGATTGTCATCCTTGAAATATGATGTAATCTACAGCTCAGTAAACGTACTTACAGTTCTCTAACTATCCATACTTTTTGCTACGACACAGGCGTACGACCTGGGCAGCAAAGCTTTTTCGCAGGCTCAGTAAACATTTCCATGGTAACCGCAAGTTTGTCTCCATGACATCATGGATTTCCACCAATCAGAGGCATCACTGCTGGTTTAGGATTGTGGGTAATGATGTACTTATCCAAGACATTGTGAATAAAATACATTTATCTCAAAACAAGGTTGGTGCCCCATGTACTTTTGGTGTCTACATGAGCATATACAATCACTTAGTCATGTCGTAGCTGGTTTTAAGTCTACCATCGACGGTTACGATTTTATGGCTTGTACTCAAATTGTCAATGGAGAAAATGTATTGTATTCTTACTTCCGGAGTCGGCTGTGGGCGGGACTGTTGAGGTCTATGGTTCTATGTGACAGAAGGCCGGTTGCTATGGGAACACAGCACAGGAAATTAAATTGTTTAGGTGGCTGTTTTTTACATGATAGAACTGTAGTGCCTGGGTGCTGATGAACCGTAAGTGACATGGGTGGTAGGGGTCAGGGGAAATCTTTCCTTCTTGCATCCTTTGGACTTATAAAAACTTGAGAAAGAGCATGCAAAAGCTATTTACCCTTTTCCAAAAGTTTTTATAATGTGGCCTTCCAACCAGTACAAAACAAATGTAATTATTGGGTACAATTCCATAGGGTACGTTTTCAAGCTGTCCTACACTCAAAATAAAAATACATTTATGTGACAGTTTTCCATGTAATGAATATAAATAACTCCTACTTAACCAAAATACATTGTGTTAATTTAATATGATTGCGTACCATACAAAGGCATGCAAGAACATCATTTCCCAGCCTGCATGCATCCCTTTAAAGTGACCTCTTGCATTGTCACCCATGACTGTGTTCGTCAGAGACATGGTTACTGAAAAACTTCGTTTTCAAACCTTTGTCCTTAATGTTTAGCAAAACATAATAAATGTTAAACACTTAATTCCTTACATTTTTCAAAAGGCCTTGAGGTTGAATTTGTGATTTCCATTGTACATTTTCCAGTATGGCAGTGTGCCATATTCTTTTAGCACAAAATTCCCAAAGAAATCAGAGCAGTTACTGGATCTTCTCAGAAACCTGTCCACTTGGACTGCTTGAGGAAAACAGCTTGTAGTTTAAAAATGATCTTGAGTGATTGAGTTAATTTTTAGTTTTCATTTGTAAAAGATGGGTGCATATCCGCAGCAATAAACCGATATTGCTTTTTTAATTTCTTTGGCCTGATCAGATTCTTCTGACAGGTCTGCTTGAATACAGTGAGGAGACAGTTGTTTTTGTTTCCACAACTGCCTCTTCACCCGACTGACTATACGGACAAAGTAACATCGTTAAGCCGGCAAGCAAACCTAACATTTTAGAAAACTCTTATATCACACCGTATGCACATGCATTGCCCCATAGCTAATTTTTTTCTACTTTCCATATGTTGTGCCATGCTAAATAGACATACATATTAATATAGCCAGGCCAAGTAATTTATTTGATGGAAAATAATATTTAATATAATGCATGTTTTATATTCCTTATTTACTGTAAAGAACACAGTGTTTTTCAATTGAGGTGTATAATTGGAAAAAGTGTGCACTCTCTCTTTAAAACTAACACAGTTTGGGAAGTAAGAGTGCAGTCCTTGTCTTCTCTGTACAAGGTGTTTTCCGGATGGCCCAAACAATCGGAAGGGGGATTCATCAGAGAAAATGACTCTACCCTAGTCCTCAGCAGTCCAAGCCCTGTACCTTTTGTAGAATATCAGTCTGTCCCTGATGTTTTTCCTGGAGAAGTGTCTTCTTTGCTGCCCTTCTTGACACCAGGCATTCCTCCAAAAGTCTTCGCCTCACTGTGCGTGCAGATGCACTTCCACCTGCCTGCTGCCATTCCTGAGCAAGCTCTGCACTGGTGGTGCCCCGATCCCGCAGCTGAATCAACTTTAGGAGACTGTCCTGGCGCTTGCTGGACTTTCTTGGGCGCCCTGATGCCTTCTTCACAACAATTGAAGCTCTCTCCTTGAAGTTCTTCATTATCTGATAAATTGTTGATTTAGGTGGATTCTTACTAGCAGAGATAGTCTTGCCTGTGAAGCACTTTTTGTGAAAAGCACTGACAGCACGTGTTTCCTTGCAGGTAAACATGGTTGACAGTGGAAGAACAATGATTTCAAGGACCGCCCTCCTTTAAAGCTTCCAGTCTGTTATTCTAACTCAGTCAGCATGACAGCGGGATCTCCAGCCTTGTCCTTATCAGCACTTTCACCTGTGTTAACGAGACAATCACTGACATAATGGCAGCTGGTCCTTTGGTGGCAGGGCTGAAATGCAGTGGACATTTTTTTTTTCATGGCAAAGAGGGACTTTGCAATTCATTTAAATTCATCTGATAACTCTTCATGATATTCTGGAGTATATAAAAATTGCCATCATCAACACTGAGGCAGCAAACTTTGTGGAGACCAATACTTGTGGCATTCTTAAAACCACGACTGTATAGCCTATATATATTAAAACGTAAAAAAAGAATTTAAAGAATTTGCTGTGTTGTAAATTGCTAACTGTTAATATGTTGTTTTAATTATAATTCTCTCGTATGCCAATCCTCCATATTATTTTGATCATGTAATGTTTGTTTGTCAAAACAACAACAAAGTGCCGACATCTACATGACACTTTTATCCATGTGTACTTCGGTACTCATAAGTTGTGCAGCTCGTATCGTACATGCACAACGTTTTAGATTTGTTTGAGATACAAGTTCAAATCCCCAAATAATATATTTGTTGTATAATACTTTTTGAAATATTGGCTACATTTTATTTCTAATTCTGACATTAGTTTCGATGAAATAAGCTCTTACTTTTTTGAAAATGGTTCATTTATACAACTGAGTATATTAAAATAGGTCTCGTTTCAAAGACGCAGGATCAAAATAACATCACATGATCAATGTCCGATGGTTCGTTTCATGAGGTGAAAAACTTCTCCTTGGTATTGATTTCTTAGATAGGAAGTTGATTTTAAAATCTGACCTCTAGCAAACAAAGTTTTTATAATGACTGGTTGCAAGTTCATCACCTCACCGATAGCTCAGTTGGTAGAGTTCAGTGATATCATCTTAAATGCATGAGATCGAATCCCCTTGTTACATTATTTTTTTGGATCCAAAGTATCTTATTTCAGTCCCTCATTTTAATTGAATGTCACTACAGTAATATTTTATCTCTAGCATTCTGAATTAGACTGGAAGCCCAGTTTGACTAGATAAGCAACATCAAGGTCAAAAAAGTGAAACGGGTGGGACGCAAAATAAATTTACATCTGAAGCGTTTAAACTCTATTTGTCCATTTTTTATTTCTAAAAATACACAACAATGTATAAAAGGCTCCATTACCTTGTATCTCATGTTATGGCCCCGTAGCAGCTGTTTTTGTAAAAATAGCCTAATGATTGTGTCATAACCATGCGACTTTCTGTAGCACAGTAGAGAAATTACTGTATTGTATAGAAATTACTGTACTGTATAGAAACTCGCAGGCAATTGGGGGGACGTGGAGGCATACAGTCAAGGGAGAAGCCCATAGAGAGCAAGTGGAAAGCATTGGAACAAAATATTTCAGCAACGTTTTGATGGATTGGATATACCAGAAGAATTACAACTTTCAGACAGGTTGCTCACGTCACATCTACGGAAAGTGCTTCTAATTGACTTCACTTGGTCTCCGTCAAAGTCAATGGCGTCGCTTGGTCCATGGTCCATTTTATATACTGTTTATTGTAGGGGTTCCCAAACCTCTCCTTGGACCTCCCCATACAGGCTATGTTTTTGTTTTAACCCTGAAATGACACACCTGATTAAATCAAAGGCTCAATGTGTAGTTGACCAATTAAATAAGGTGTGCTAGTTTATGGTTAAAACAAAAACTTGACATGTCTAGGGAGGCCCGAGGATAGGTTTGGGAACCCCTGGTCACTGGTATTTGTAGCTCAAACATGGTGATATATTATTTAACCAACAGGTGTCACTGGAGAGTAATGTGTTGGAAAGCTTCGAGTAGTAATCCGTTTTTCGGTTGGAAAGCCTCAAAGACTTCAGAAAGCGTCGTTTGCCCATTACTAGTGATATCAAATAGACAGACATGTTTAATAAATTTACCTGGGGGTTGATTCAGGTCTTCATTTTCATTGTGTGTCTTTAAAAAAGCGACTGCCTGATTGTATGGCACACTGGACTCTTCTCTACCTAACATGCTCACATCATACGCATCCAAAATGACAAATCGGTACCTAGGGGCTGGACTGAAATGATATGCATAGATTTCACCGTTGCTGGGACATCCACCTCCCGATTCAGAATCTATAGTGCTGTTAAGAACTGACCGCAATAGGGTGTCTCTGTTAAAGTTATAAAACTCATGGTTGCCCCAAACGTGATGAACTACCGGCGAAGATTCAAACTCCTTCATCACCGTATTTAGGGCCTGATCGGAAGAGTTATCTTTCTTGTTATGGCCATCGATAATGTCCCCTAGCTGTAGGATGAATTGGGGCTTGATATTTTCTGTGTTCCAACTCGCTTGTGCGTTGCGCAGTAGGTTAATACTGTTCCTGTAGTATCGTTTCCTCGTGTGTGAGAAATTGAAACCATCGTCTATGTCGGCGTATTGAATGTCAGCGATTATTCCAAAAGTAAACAGTGGTTGGATACCATTCTTACTTCCAGTTGTCATTATTCACTGATCAAACTTCTATTCTTAGTGTTATTCCACTTGAAAAAGCTTAAGAACGGACGTTGGACCGCTGCCAGTGTGTTTCTATTACCGTAGAGAGAAGTAAATGTTGCCAGGTAATTTGAGTGTTTGTCGTTGTATCAATCGTTGTTTCAATGTCATCTGATACAGTTGGGATACAATGTTTCTAAAACGCCGGGAAGGTTGTCACAAATTCGGCTGCTGTCCGTGCATTTGTTCGCAAACATCCTACTTGCGCTTCCGGTGAACCTAAAACCGAGACAAACCAAGGGGGTAGGCTTAGACCCGGAAGTGGATTCTGATGCTACCTGGCTATCACCTCACATTAGCATTCCATAGACTCCCATTCGTTTTAGGATCACTTTGACAGCGAATAAATTTACATCTGAAGCATTTAAAGACTCTATTTGTCCGTTGTTCATTTCTAAAGAAACAGGACAATTAAAAGCTCCATTACTTTTTTTCTCACGTTATGGCCCAGTAGCAGCCGTTTTTGTAAAAAATATGCTAACTGTTGTGTCATAACCACGCAACTTTTTGTCACACAGTAGAGAAATTACTGTATAGTCCCGGAGAAGCTCGCAGGCAATCGGGGGACGTGGAGGCATACAGTCAAGAGAGCAGTAGCGTAGCCAGAAAAAAATATTTGGGTGTGCATCTAAAAAACTTGGTGTGCCACATCGATTTTTCTCTACATAACAGAGGCCTATACTATGAAGCTACGTTCAACATGCCGTAGATTTCCTTTCATTTCCTGGCTTCACTAAACCTAACAATTGCGATCTAGATACGAGATGTCACGACCGTGGTTATCAATTCATTAAATCAACCCAGGATTTCCCAATTTAGTGACAAGCGCGTTTACATAAAAGGGGCGGTGTGTTCATCATAGGACCAATCGCAGAAACGGACAAGTCTATGAGAGCCGCATATTTCGCTCAACTGTAGTAAATTATAATTTTAGATAAATTTGATGAGCATCAAAAATATAATCCAGGCATAAAGCAAGAAGGAAAGCTGGGGGAAAAATGCCACCCGTGTATGTTTAAGTGCCTCAGGCTCATCAATATCACTGACTATAATTACAGCTGTGTATTCGATTAAACCAGTGTTGCTTCTTGCCAGGCCAGGCGGGAGAATTAACTCCGCAAAGGGGCACCCAAAATTACTAAGAGGGCACACATATTTCAGCTCGGTAATAACACAATGAATAATATCTACAGTATGTAGTGGAGTGGACAGTAATCATTTGTAGCTTGTAAATACACATTGCATTCAATTGCAGCCAGACACACGGCTGTCTTGCCATAATAAAACATGTTAGACTGCTTTACAACTTTGACTAATAATACCAGTTTAAAAAATACATTTAGAAAACGCTGCCAAGTTCCTAATATTGCTTAAAATCTACCTACCTTCATCAATGTATTGCAAAAAGCAGTTATTCTACTATAACAACATCAACAAATAAATTAGACATTATAAACGAAAAATGTCATCACCCCAATCCCGCAATAGACAATCAAAAGCAATGAACAAAAAAATGTATTGACATGCCATTTTCCACCATTTCCAAAAGCTTGCAAATTACACAATAATTCAAAACTAACAATGCTGATATTTCTTACCTGATTCAGAAAAGTTTGTCAGGCACACGCACCTGCAAGGCTGTATAGGCGGCAAGACAGTTTTACTCTGCTGCAGCTATAGGCCGAGTGGCATCGGCGGTCGAATGTCTCGGTGTTACCGGCAATGTTGGCGAGGCAGCCTCTGTGGCTGGCGTCTCCATTTCCGCGCCGCTTTGAGTTGAGGATGTGCAAAACCCCACTTTCTGACAACCATAATTGAGCTGTGAAACTTCTTTCCGGTGGAAACCATCTACTACTAGGCTACATTTGAACCATAGATTCAAATTGAGCCGCCTTTCTACTGTGTGAATATGGAGCTAAAACAGTCTCAATAAAGT
>JACXGM010003594.1:20864-41117 GCA_016801145.1 Umbra pygmaea
ACATTCACATATGCACAAACAGGATTCATACATGCACACACATGATTCATACATGCACACACATGATTCATAAATACACACACAGGATACACAAATGCACAGAAAATTCACACATGCACACACAAAAATTTAAAAGCACAGAAAATTCACAAATGCATACAAAATTCACAAATGCACACAAAATTCATAAATGCACACATGATTTATAAATGCACAGGACACGATTCAGAAATGTATTTCTGATGCACACACAAATATATCTTGATTTACACACTGCTTGCGGTCTGTGAACGTCACTGCATTTGTGAGTGAATTTTGAGACTCCCCTGACGTGGCTCGACACACAAATGCATTTTTTTGAAAAGTGAATGATCTGCAAGCGCAAAACTTCGATGTATCGCACTGCACTGGCACATACAGATCAAGATTAGCTGCTGAATGTGTTGGCCTATTACGCCCGTTTCGTTCTACTACACTGCTAGCCTCCCCTGATATTCGCTGGGGTCACGTTGGCGGCTAATTTTGCGCATACACTTAAATGTGTAGGCGTGGATCTAGATGTTGTTTTTTAACGAAAAACAATAAGATTTTTTTTTAAATGAACAAATATTATATAATTAGACCATAATAGACTAGGTTTAAAAAAAAAACTTTGCCAAGGCTATAACAAAAAGTGCATTATGCATCTGATTTCTGGGTGTGCCAGCTGCCTCTTTGGGTGGCACAAGCACACCCTGGCACACCCGTGCCTACGCCACTGCAAGAGAGAAGCCCATAGAGAGTCCATGAAAAGCATCGGGACAAAATATTTCAGCAACATTTTGATGGATTGGAAATACTTCCGACTCATGCTCTCTGTCTCTGCAAGTGGCAATATTTGGAATAATTCAGATTTCTCTTGGCACGGCTACAAGAAGAATTACAACTTTCAGAGACATTGCTCACGTCACATCTACATGATCGTGCTCAGCTTAAGGCTGCACAGTAAGCTCGGCTACCACTGAAAAAATGTTTCTAATTGACTTCACTTGATCTACATTTGAATGAATGGCATCTATTCGTCCAATCATTTATACTGTCTATGAGGAGGACCTAGATTCTTCGTCTTTGATTTTATTGGCAGATCGCAACCGACTTGATGGTGCATATACTGCCACTTACTGTACCGGAATGTGAGGTCGGTCACGGCCCACTCAATTCAAAGTCTCCTATTTAAACCTGTCACCCTAAGAAATTCCTTTTCTTAAAAAGGATAAAATATCCCTTTATCTTTTTAGGTGTGACATTGCACGATCTGTTCAGGGATAACAGATGTAAAATAGCCTTTTGGCTAATTCTGGCACATTTTGTATTTTAATATGTATTGTTAGTGTGCATTGTTCCTGTTAAATAAACCTGAAATAAATAAAGTAAAGTGCTCATATAATTCTTTTTGGCTTTTTCCCTTTCCTTAATTGTGTTATTTATGTTTTATTGTGCATGTAGGTTTAAAAGGTGAAAAAGATAAATAAACCACTTTGACTTTGAGATCAAAGTCCCCCCAAAGGGAATTTCCAGCTCGAACAGAAAACACTGTTCCCAAACTGCTCCAAACAGCTCGATTGTAGTCAAGCCTTTACTTCCGTGACGAACTGACGTCAGCTCATGACGGAAGTTACATTTAACAGCTTCCTTTTTATAATATGGTGATGGGTTTCAAGATGTGAAATATTGCTTTTGTGTTTATATCAGGTGCTGGTAATCTTTGTACTGTCTGGTAATGTTGTAATGTGTGGTAATTGTTGTACTGTGTGCTTAACATTGTACTGTGCGGTTAATGTTGTACTTTGTGGTAAACGTTGTAATGTGTGGTAATCTTTGTACTGTGTGGTTAACGTTGTAATGTGTGGTAATTGTTGTAATGTGTGGTTAACTTTGTACTGTGTGGTTAACGTTGTACTGTGTGGTAATCGTTGTACTGTGTGGTTAACGTTGTACTGTGTGGTTAATGTTGTACTGTGTGGTAATCGTTGTACTGTGTGGTTAACGTTGTACTGTGTGGTAATCATTGTACTGTGTGGTAATCGTTGTACTGTGTGGTTAATGTTGTACTCTGTGGTAATCATTGTACTCTGTGGTAATCGTTAATAATAATAATAATAATTTGTTCAGCTTATATAGCGCTTTTCAAGAACCCAAAGGGCTTTACACATTGAGGGGTCAAAACCCACCTTATCCACCACCAATGTGTAGCACCCATCTGGGTGATGCACGGCAGCCATTTTGCGCCAGAATGCTCACCACACATCAGCTATCAGGGAGAGAGATGAGTAGTTATATATGCCAATTTGGAAGGAGGGGGATTATTAAGTGGCCGTGATTGAGGTGAGGCCTGGTTTAGGAATTTGGCCATGACACCGGGGTTAACACTCCTACTCTTACAATAAGTGCTATGGGATTTTTTATGACCACATAGAGTCAGGACACCCACTTTTAACGTCCCATCTGAAAGACAGCACCCTAAGCAGGGCAGATGTCTCTGTCACTACCCTGGGGCATTGGGATTGATCTTTAGACCAGAGGGAAGAGTGCCCCCTACTGGCCCTCCAACACCATTTCCAGCAGCACTGGTCTCCCATCCAAGGACTAATCAGGCCCAACCCTACTTAGCTTTAGAAGCAAACCAGCAGTAATCGTTGTACTGTGTGGTTAGCATTGCAGTGTGTGGATACATCTTATTGTGTAGAATTTCAACATGGACAACTACAAAATTAAGGGCAATACTTGTATCTGTGCTTCCTAGAAACATATTAATCAGAAATATTGTTTTGATCAAATGAGCTTCATGTTTTAAAATAGCTATTATTTTAATACAAAACCCACATTCTACCAAACCTTCTAATTTGCTCAATAATAAGTTTACTTCAGCTTAATAGTTAATGAACTCTTGCTTAACAAATGATTGAACATCACTGCCATATACATGCAAACATATTGAACATTTGAGGCTGAAGTAAATAGCAGTGATAACCCCCCTGTAATTTCACAGTAATGACACTAGAGGGTGGTGCATACTCAAATTATATCTTAAATGGCAAAGTCGGTATTTGTCAGCAGAGAACGCTGTTCAGGTCTCCATGTTTCATTAAGGCCAAACAAATGTAATGAAATTATTGTGTTTTCTATAATGCAGCAAAAGAGCCTACGCAAAAATGCAAGACAACAGTTGTACAACATACAACAACCTCATCAAGAGTTTTAGGCTTTTGGTATCACATGGAATGATAGAGAAATGTATGTACTGAATAACCAATGTTTGGAAAATTATGTAATTCATTGTTCTAATTATTGTACAACATAATGTATTTCACAGAAATATGGAAACACTGGTCAGTTAATACACAAATATACAGTATATTGTGTATGAACAAAAATCGCAGAATGATGGAATATCAACAGGTTGTTTCATGTTAAGGTCACCAGCAACAATCCAGGCATTTAATACCAGAATTCATACCAGTGTTAGTTTATTATTGATCAAAACATAACAATGGCTGTGTCAAAGGGATTACAACATCAATGTGTCCTGTTTACATTTTGAATCGGCACTTGCCTTTAGTGGTTTAAACATGTTGCACGATGACTACAGAGTGACTACAGTACAGAGCGTTTTATTATTATCATTATTACTATTACTATTACTACTATTGTCATTCCTATTTTAAAATTCTATATTGTTGTAATTCTTGTTTTTAAGCCCACTGCATAGAATCGCCGAGCCATGTCAATAAGAATTTTTCTGCATAGGATGATGTATGTTGTTCAATGCATATGATAAATAAACCACTTTGACTTTGACTTTGACTTGACTAGCAAACAAACAAGCATAAAGGAGTCAAATTCATTGCAAATCATTGTATTTTATTATGCCGAAAAACACTGATTACTTGATCTACCTTTTTAAATATTATATCATCATATGCTCGCAGACTTATCGTAGAGTATGATCCATCTCACGCTCAATCCTTGTCCATTGCGCAGGAAAATGGAATGCTGCCCTAATGTCCTCATCGCTGATTCATGCTGAGCTCTCGGGCCTTAGCGACACCCTCATCCACTTAATCCTGTTGGCTTTTGTGAAGAGCCTGGAAAAATTTCAATTGAAGGATTACCGGTAACTAACTACAATTTCACTTAGAAGACCAAGTACAGCCAAGAAAAATCACATGGATTTGAGATGTCAACCATTGAGGTTTTGAAAACTGGTACCCAGACATTTGTGTGATTCTGAAGGCATTGCATTCTACTTCTCTGCATAAAATAGTCAACAATTTGATGATCAAAATGTTAGAGGTCCTAATATCAAGATGACTCTCTGAGGTGATCGTTTATTATCTGCAGTTGCTCCCTGCAGATTCAAGACTAAACCTAAACCTCAGAAACTGATTTGTATCAAGTGGCGTTGAACCAATTATAGAGTAGGAGGTTGTAAAAGGCAAACGATGATGAATGTATACAATATTTAAAATCTATTGAAATAAATATTGGACTGTCTCTCAAAGTTGGAGACTGGAGTCACTGACTTAGACTCAGAGAAATGAGCGGGAAGTTTAAATGGCAATGGGAAGTGCACCTGTTCCATTTGTAATTGCTTTTGGCTATGAAGATTTTAAAATTGAATGGGACAGAGATGTAGCCATAGAAATAGAATGGATAGAAAGGCCTTTGAACTGATTGGAGTGGTCAATCGATTAGTACACAACAATGGCGATTGCTGTTAGTTGTCACGGTGACGCCACGGTGATGAATGCGGAAGTAGGCCACTAGATCTTTGCAATGGAATGGGACACATTAAAAGTGCTGCCGCTCTGACCATACTGCTACATTGATTTGAGTTGGAATGTCCTTTCTAGCCATTCCATTTCTATGGATGTAGCTATCACAACATCAATCTTCTTGCGCCACTTGAAGGGACACAAAGAGAAGTTAGTCAGACCTAGTCAGCAGGTAACTAAAATAACATTACATTATCTAGCACATACACAAATTATGTTGTATTATAAGGTTTTGTTAGCTAACTAGCTAAATTACTGCAGCTAAAACATTGATAGCCTGCTAATTTATTGAATCTTTTGGTGATTTTTTTCCCCGTATTTTCCTTCCCTCCCAATTCCCTCTAATCCTGACTTGTCAGCAGCTCTGCAACTCCTTGGACAGATCTGTGGGATAGCCAGCTATCTTTTGGATGTAAAACAACAGGGAGAATTGCACATTGTTTTCAGAATATAAAGAGCTGTTCGCTCATGGATAACCTAACACTTGAGACTTGACTAAGACTTGGATGCAGTGACTTGAGACTTGCCTTAGACTTGCATGCAGTGACTTGAGACTTGATTGTACTTGCATGCAGTGACTTGAGCCTTGAATTAGACTTGCATGAAGTGACTTAGAGGAATCTCTGTTCTCTATCTTAGGAGGCAGCTGTCTAACTTGGGGGTTTAGTTTTGAGCTAGCTTGAGTGAAACGTTTATATAGCTTTCCCTCCTCAAATATGCTAGAGAGAACTTTGTGAAATAATGATCATCTGTGTGAAAAACAGCCATATCATTGGCTCTACCATACATACAGTGCCTTGCGAAAGTATTCGGCCCCCTTGAACTTTTCAACCTTTTGCCACATTTCAGGCTCCAAACATAAAGATATGAAACCGTAATTGTTTTGAAGAATCAACAACAAGTGGGACACAATCATGAAGTGGAACAAAATTTATTGGATATTTCAAACTTTTTTAACAAATAAAAAACGGACAAATTGGGCGTGCCAAATTATTCAGCCCACTTAAGTTAATACTTTGTAGCGCCACCTTTTGCTGCGATTAGAGCTGTAAGTCGCTTGGGGTATGTCTCTATCAGTTTTGCACATCGAGAGACTGAAATCTTTGCCCATTCCTCCTTGCAAAACAGCTCAAGCTCAGTGAGGTTGGATGGAAGGCGTTTGTGAACAGCAGTTTTCAGTTCTTTCCACAGATTCTCGATTGGATTCAGGGCAGATTTGTGCAGTATACGACTGATTGTTGTCCTATGGACAGACTCGCCCACCTCAGCTGTAGATCTCTGCACTTCATCCAGAGGGATCATGGGCCTCTTGGCTGCATCTCTAATCAGTCTTCTCCTTGTATGAGCTGAAAGTTTAGAGGGACGGCCGGGTCTTGGTAGATTTGCAGTGGTCTGATACTCCTTCCATTTCAATATTATCACTTGCACAGTGCTCCTTGGGATGTTTAAAGCTTGGGAAATCTTTCTGTATCCAAATCCAGATTTAAACTTCTTCACAACAGTATCTCGGACCTGCTTGGTGTGTTCCTTGTTCTTCATGATGCTCTCTGTGCTTTCATCGGACCTCTGAGACTATCACAGAGCAGGTGCATTTATACGTAGACTTGATTACACACAGGTGGATTCTATTTATCATCATTAGTCATTTAAGTCAACATTGGATCATTCAGAGATCCTCACTAAACTTCTGTAGAGAGTTTGCTGCACTGAAAGTAAAGGGGCTGAATAATTTTGCTCGCCCAATTTGTCAGTTTTTATTTGTTAAAAAAGTTTGAATTATCCAATAAATTTCGTTCCACTTTGGATTGTGTCCCACGTTTTGTTGATTCTTCAAAAAAATTAGAGTTTCATATCTTTATGTTTGGAGCCTTAAATGTGGCAAATGGTCGAAAAAGTTCAAGGGGGCCGAATACTTTCGCAAGGCACTGTATGAGTGATTTAATTATTAAACATAGATTTATTGGTTAACTGGTTGTTCTGTTCCATTTTCCTTTATGGATGTCTGAAAGACCATGACCATCAACAATAACTCCTCTCATACTGAGAGACAGAAATAAAATATATTTTGATATCTGAAAATTCTCACAATCCACCCTGACAATGCAGAAGAAAATCCACTAATGAACAGTCAGTGTTTTTACTTCTTTACTTGGGGTATGACAAACAATTTGAAAATAATTTATTGTTGCATTCAGGAAAAATTCATCAGAGCTCACATTGGAACAACAGGAAAACATGCTTCTACTGACATTAAAACTTGGGAGTGTTATTGATGATGCTGCATGTTGAAATCCTGAAACACACCACAGACATGTTCTCTTTGCTTTGGCAAATCTGGAAAAACTCTGTGAGACATTCCAACTGTCAGCTGAGAGGAGCTATCATATCTTCTACCAGGTCCAACAAAGATGAGGATGCTTTTATCATCACCAACCCTTAGCTTTCTTGTTAATCGATCAATATTTTTGTGGCTAATACAAATTCGAGTCATGAACTTCTGGCTATGGGTGTAAGTAGAAGGTTTTTTGGCTAAATGCAATTAACCCAAATGGCAAAAAGATTCATCTTTCCTTTGATTTCTTGATTTATTTCTCTGTCGAAATGCACCATTTTTAGTATATAAAAGGAATATTGTCTTGTGATTTTCTTGTAGAGTGCTAATTCCAACCTGGGGGTTACTGTCAACAAGCTGACAGGAGACATGATGCATGATGGAAACCTGTAATTCTAACAGAAGCAAAGACAGGGCCAGCTGGAACCAGAATGCTCTGAGGGTAAAAACAGGTGGATGTCACTCACAACTCACCTCCTCGAACCTCTAGTATTATTTACTCTCCTTCACATGTCTAACAGAACTCTTCCAACATGGTGGTCACCTGCTAGAGCTGATGCTTACAAAAAACTCCTAGGAATGTCTGCCCTATACAGACACATCTGGAGCATAGATGGTGTATGTCAAGCAGCTGATTGTGTCCTTCTCAGGTAGCTATGATACTTGATGCTGACAAGCTGGCAAGTTTCAGCTTGGAAAATAAAGCTATGTTTATTTTAATGTACAATCGGGACAACTTGTTGTATGGTTTCTATTTATCACCATGACTTGCCAGTTAGAGTGATTGACCCGTGATGTCTTAAGGTGCCTCTCACTTTGAGTTCATTGCTAGGGCACTGCCTTGACTGGCTCTATTAAATTTCAAGTACGAATACACCCTACACAGTAAATTACATTTAATATTGATTCTAAAAGCTATGTACTGACACATGCCGTATACATACACTCACTGGCCACATCATTAGGGCCACCTTGCAACAGTAATGCTGGGTTGAACCTGCCTAATATATTCGTGGCATAGATTCAACAAGGTGCTGGAAAGATTCCTCTGAGATTTCTGTCCATATTGACATTATTGCATCATTATTGCATGTACATTTTATCAGAGGAAATGTAATATCAGGTTAAACATTAAAGTAATAAAAACATTTTTTAATGTGGATTATATCGTTTTATATTTTATGTACACGCCTGACTCTGAGCAGAGCACCAAGAATTGTGAATGTATATGTAGTTTGAGTCCCAACCTTGTGGAAGTAGCTACAGTACAATAGATCAAGCAAATTCATGTAACTGTTTCTGGGGTGTTCTTTAATTATTTTTTACAATCAGTCTTTTTAGATGTGAATATAATTTCTATTCCTACTGTAGTGACAGTACTAAAGTGGCCTACTTTTCATATGTTATTTTTAATTAACATGGTTTTGCCAAACAAGGCAATGGTAAGGCAAGTGTAACACTATCATCCAAATGATATCCTTTAGCCAAACAGTGTGTATATTAAAGGCTCAAAGTAAACCTGGCTGGGCCGCCATGAGCATGTAGTTTTAGTTTAAGTTGACGGTCTGGTATTTTCAGAGATCAGAAGAAATCCTCAGAAGAGCGTCCCCACGACAGCTCTCCTCTCCAATGTCAAAGTACAATACAGAGCGCAGACCTTCGGGCCTGAAGCTGGCAAGTTATCTCAGGCTTAACCATGATTAGGCCCCATAATAGAAAAGGCAATCCAGCCTTATCAGAAAGGCATGGAGACATTTCCCATTGCTAAACAAATCATTAGCTGTGTCCTTCTTTAGAACAACACTATCTTTTTAATACACTGTGATTGACTATCATATTTAGGGGAGCACAATCCACCTCTGTTTTGTTTATTTTCATGGTCGAGTTACAAAAGCAATCAGTGTTTCAAACATCACCATCATAACTTTGGAATTTCAATTGTCTTAGAAAAACAGATTGCGGCTTAAGTCTGACATGGGAGTATATTAGTCGAACTATACTGCATTTCTTACATACTGCATGATTACACTAGAGATGGAATTAGCTCAGGTCCAGTGCTGTTTTTGCACAAATGCAAATTGGTTGATGACATAAATCACCAGACGAATACAGTATCTTATTGATTTTGCTCTTAAAAGTGGACCTCAAAATAATATATGGAACTATAATTAAATCAAAATATATACAGTGCATCTCAGCGTACTAAGTATTCTCAGTGCTTCACTTATTCCACATTTTCCACAATTCAGTTGATTGGACATGACTTGGAAAGGCACACACCTGTCTATATAAGGTCCCTCAGTTAACACTTCATGTCAGGGCACAAACCAAGCTATGAAGTCCAAGGAATTGTTTTTAGACCTCCGAGACAGGATTACATCGAGGCACAGAAGGGTACAGAAAGATATCTGCAGAATTGGAGGTCCCAATGAGCACAGTGGCCTCCATCATCCGTAAATGGAAAAAGTTTGGAACCACCAGGACTCTTCCTAGAGCTGGCCGCCCAGCCAAACTGAGTGATTGGGGGAGAAGGGCCTTAGTCAGGGAGGTGACCAAGAACCCGATGGTCACTCTGACAGAGCTCAAGCGTTTCTCTGTGGAGAGAAGAGAAACTTCCAGTAGAACAACCATCTGTGCAGCACTCCATCTATCAGGCCTGTATGGTAGAGTGACCAGATGGATGCCACTCCTCAGTAAAAGGCACATGAGAGCCCGCTTGGAGTTTGCCAAAAGGCACCTGAAGGACTCTCAGACTATGAGAAACAAAATTCTCTGGTCTGATGAACCAAAGATTGAACTCTATGGCCTGAATGGCAAGCACCATGTCTGGAGGAAACCAGAGACCGCTCATCACCTGGCCAATACCATCCCTACAGTGAAGCATGGTGGAGGCAGCATCACGCTGTGGGCATGTTTTTCAGCGGCAGGAACTGGGAGACTAGTACTCCAGCACTCTGGACCTCAAACTGGGGTGAAGGTTCATCTTCCAACAGGACAACAACCCTAAGCACACACCCAAGATAACAAAGGAGTGTGGCTACAGGACAACTCTCTGAATGTCCTTGAGTGGCCCAGCCAGAGCTCAGACTTGAACCAGAATGGTAGAAACTGCCCAAAAGGTGTCACAAAGGTGTCACAAACCCTGCCCCCTAAACCCTGTTTCCCTATTTAAGGAAAGACTTGACATCCACTCACCGCTGGATCATTAAGTCACACTACTATGTGCTACCTGCGAATCAAGCCTCAGAATTCTTGCCTCTTATCCGTCTGCCTCGTTTTTCTCAGCTACTGTTTTGCGTGGTCAGTAATTCAGTTTTTTGCATCTATTTAGGAACACCTTCCCGCCACCAGTCACCTTCTCACTCACCTGGAATCCTGGAACTACTTACCTTCACATCTCCTGCACCTGTGCACTGGACCATCTACCATCACCACCGACCACTCTTCCATCTCTAATCTACTTGGAGACACATTCCATCAGCAATATATTCCAACCATCTCTCTTCATCTACTAAAACCAATAAAACACACTATTTATACTAACGCTGTCTGGTCTGCTTTTGGGTCGCCTCCTCAGAACTCTGACAACAGGTGCTTCAACAAAGTATTGAGCACAGGCTGTGAATATGTACATGTGCTTTTTTCACTTTTATTTTTAATAATTTGCTAAGATTTCAAACATAACATTGTCATTATGGGGTATTGTTTGTAGAATTTCGAGGGAAATAATGATTTGAATCCATTTTGGTGTAAGGGTGTAACATAACAAAATGTGGAAAAAGTGAAGCGCTGTGAATACTTTCCGGATGCACTGTATATGCCTGGCAATGTGTATTTTAACAAAAATTAAATTGTATATCCTTTGTATCTTTGCTTATATCGATAGCCAATGCCCTTCAATACCATGTAGTTGTTTCTGTAACAGAACATATGTCTGTCTCGGCTCCAAAAACCTTTGTCTGGCCACAAGGACATTTGAACCTAAAATAAGCCTAAAAATTAATTACGGGGGTGGGCTTACTGTAAAAGGTTTTGAAGGCTGGACCAAATTAACTCAATAAAAGCTGCTCGAGAGGTCTTTCAATTACTGTGGGTCTGTCTGAGGGATATCACGGTAAGTAGAATTAGACAGTCTAATGGCAAAGTTTGTGAGCTAGTTTTTGGTAATGCTAAAGGTTTTGAATATGAGTTTTATCACCGTAAGGTCTCACTGTTTTCCCTAATTCAAAAAGGCTTTTCTGATTTTCTACTCAGGTGAGGGAAACCAAACAGCAATTTTTGTTTCTGATAGTGTGGTTTTGGGTAAGGTGGAAGGCATTTCATCTTGAAGTCCGAGCTTGTGTTTTTAATTAGTTACTTCACTGAATGTTTCATAAAAGAACATTCTCTGAACTTATTTTGAAACTCTGCCTTTTCGTGCCAGTAAAAGCCAAGCCATGAGTACCGACGCAGAGATGGCCATCTTCGGGGAGGCGGCTATATACCTGAGGAAACCGGAGAAAGAAAGGATTGCCGCTCAGACCAGCCACTTTGATGCGAAGACAGCCTGCTATGTTATTGACAGCAGAGAGATGTACCTCAAAGGCAACATCCTGAAGAGAGATGGTGTCAAAGTCACTGTAAAGATCACTGGAGGACAAGTAAGTAAGACTTTTATTGACGGTGTATTACCACATCGTAAAAATAATCCTTAATATACATGTTATAGCCAAAAGTATGTGGACACAACCCTATATGGTGGAGGAGGGATAATGGTCTGGGGTTATATTTCAGAGTAATGGCTAGGGCCCTTAGGTCCAGTGAAGGGTCATCTTAGGATACAAATACATTTTTTAAATTGGGTGCTTCCAAATGTTTGGCAACAGTTTGGGGGAGGGTCTTTCTTGAACTAGAATTATTGTGCCTCTTTACACAAACTCGATGAGTTAGGAGTGGCCTGCACAGAGCCCTGACCTCAACCCCATTGAACACCTTTGGGATGAATTGGAATATTGATTTGGAGTCAATCCTTCTTGTCCAACACGAGCGCATGACCTCACAAATGCTCTTTTGGCTGAATGGGCACATTCCCACAGACACACTACAAACTCTTGTGGAAAGCCTTCCCAGAAGAGCGGCAGCTGTTAAAGCCCATGATTTTGGAATGGAATGTCCAATGAGCACATATGGGTGTGATGGTCAGGTGTCCCTATACTTCTGACTAATTAGTGTATACAATATATACAGACAGGTGACAAATGAAAGAAAAAAGTGTCTCACAGTAAGTCTGGAACTCTATTGGAGGACTGGCACACAATTCATCCAGAAGATATTCCCTCAGTTGCTGTTTTAATGATTGCGGTATAGAGTGCTTCTTACGCGTCGGTCCAAAATCACCCATAGGTTTTTAATTTGGTTGAGATCTAGTGACGGCGAAGGCCAAAGCATGATTCACCTAAATTTCATATTCATCAAACCATTCAGTAATTAACATCAATGCTTAATATATATGTGCATTAGTAATTTTCAAGTCCAAATTCCACAGGCTGTAACGGTAACAGAGGATGACGTCTATCCCATGAACCCTCCTAAGTTTGATAAGATTGAGGACATGGCCATGATGACCCACCTCAATGAGGCCACTGTGCTGTACAACCTCAAAGAGCGTTACGCAGCGTGGATGATCTATGTGAGTCTAGAGTTGTCATACTATATATGATTCAGTATAATTCTCTTCAGTACAATGTCAACGAGATGCGCCGAATGTCATTGGTGACCTACGAGGCTCATTCCACTGTTCTAGACCTACTCTGGGCTCTTCTGTGTCACTGTCAACCCCTATAAGAAGTTACCAGTGTACAACCAGGAGGTCGTAGTGGCCTACAGAGGGAAGAAACGCGTGGAAGCCCCGCCTCACATCTTCTCTGTCTCTGATAACGCCTATCAGTTCATGCTCACTGGTAGGGTTGATATTTGGTTGTGAATGGTAAATGTAATTTCACATTTTCTTTCTTCCTCAAATGATTGTTTTGTTTTCATATTCAGACAGAGAGAACCAGTCAGTCCTTATCACGTAAGCAGCTTTCAAGCTATGTAATACAATGTGCTTAGCCTATGTCTTTACCAAAAAGTTACTATTTATTATACTGAGCTAATCTTGCTCTTGTCCAAATATTCTACCATTATCTGAAAACAGTGGAGAGTCTGGTGCAGGGAAGACTGTGAACACTAAACGTGTCATCCAGTACTTTGCGACAATCGCAGTGTCTGGGAGAAAAGAATCTAATAGTGGCAGAATGCAGGTGAGAAGCCCTGTGATACTACAACTTCATTACAATGTGTTAAAAAAAATGTTATTCTACCGTAGTTTCCAAGAAAATGCCACGTAAATAGTAACCTGCAAAAATTTCGTGCACATATATTTTCTCTAGGGATCACTGGAGGACCAGATTATTGCAGCCAACCCCCTGCTGGAGGCTTATGGTAATGCCAAAACTGTGAGGAATGACAACTCCTCGCGTTTTGTAAGTCAAGCGTATTACCATTCAATTAAATAAAATGTACTAGATGTGTTACTGTTCAAACCAGCTATCTTAAATTTATCTCTCTCAAACAGGGTAAATTTATCAGGATTCATTTTGGAACCACTGGAAAGCTAGCTTCAGCTGATATAGAGACCTGTGAGTAAACAATTTACTGTCGTGTGTGTGTGGTGAAAAATACAGCTTATGACCCACATTTCTCTTCCTCCAGACTTACTGGAAAAGTCCCGTGTGACATTCCAGCTTGCTGATGAGAGAAGTTATCATATCTTTTATCAAGTTATGACCAACCACAAGCCAGAGCTGATTGGTAAATATTGTATTTTTAATGAAATCCCAATGCTCTGCTGACTACATGTGGACTTTCAAGATGAGTACAAATGGATGCCTTGACCTCCACAGAGATGCTGCTCATTACCACCAACCCGTATGATTTCCCGATGATCAGTCAGGGGCAGATCACTGTTTCCAGCATTATTGACAAAGACGAACTGGTTGCTACCGATGTAAGTCGTCTTGATTAAGCCCAACACTTTTTTTATAATAAACATCTACCATAATGTGAGTGGATTCTGCTTATTGCTTTTGATAGCTGCTCTATTTAGATCTGATTTATTTGGCATTTAGACTGCTATTGACATTCTCGGATTCACGCTGGATGAGAAGATGGGCATCTTCAAGTTGACCGGTGCTGTGATGCATCATGGGAACATGAAGTTTAAGCAGAAGCAGCGTGAGGAACAAGCTGAGCCAGATGGCACTGAGGGTAAAAGAAATTGAAATGACAGCCTCTATTACACAAATCGCCCCTTGGGGTTAATGCATCAGTTTGAGTTCCTTAACCGCTGTTGTCTTCGTTTTAGTGGCTGACAAAGTTGCTTACCTCCTGGGCCTGAACTCTGCAGACCTGCTAAAAGCGCTCTGCTACCCCAGAGTGAAGGTTGGAAATGAGTATGTAACCAAGGGGCAGACAGTCCAGCAGGTGAAATACCATGTTCCTAATAAATACATATCAATCAGACCTTGATGATCAATCCAGTTAGATTGAATTGTTATTCTGCTGTTAGGTCCATAACTCAGTTATGGCCCTGGCAAAATCTATCTATGAGAAGATGTTCTTGTGGATGGTTATACGCATCAACCAGATGCTGGACACCAAGCAGCCTAGGCAGTTTTTCATCGGTGTCTTGGACATCGCTGGGTTTGAGATTTTTGATGTAAGTGCTGAATGGCCTTAATGCGGTACCTAATTGAATGATACCGTTGCTGCGAAGGAATGTCCGCGTTATTGATGTCAAATGCTCTCTACAGTACAACAGCCTGGAGCAGCTGTGTATCAACTTCACCAATGAGAAGCTGCAACAGTTTTTCAACCACCACATGTTTGTGTTGGAACAAGAAGAGTACAAAAAAGAAGGGATCGAATGGCAGTTCATTGACTTTGGAATGGACTTGGCAGCCTGCATTGAGCTGATTGAGAAGGTAAGTTGAGTGTGACATCTATTAGAAGAATTTACACATTCTGAGTCTCTTATCAAACTTTTACTTACATATTTCCACAAAAGCCAATGGGAATCTTCTCCATCCTTGAAGAGGAGTGCATGTTCCCCAAGGCTTCAGACACCACCTTTAAGAGCAAGTTGTACGACCAGCATCTGGGAAAGACTGGCTGCTTTCAGAAACCTAAACCTGCCAAAGGCAAGGCTGACGCCCATTTCTCTCTGGTGCACTATGCTGGGACGGTGGACTACAACATCTGTGGCTGGCTGGACAAGAACAAGGACCCCCTGAATGAGTCTGTGGTGCAGATTTACCAGAAGTCTTCAGTTAAACTGATGGCTGTCCTGTATGCAAGCTTCACGCAAGCTGATGGTATGGGATCTATAACGTATTCAAATGTAAAAATTACATTCAGTGTTCTAGATGTTCACACAACCCATGCTTGTTTCACTGACAGACCTTAGCAAGAAAGGTGCCAAGAAGAAAGGTGGCTCGTTCCAAACAGTCTCTGCTTTGTTTAGGGTATGGGATTCATAACCCAGGAAAAATAATGAATACAAATGAGATATTAATGCTCAAAAACCTAACCACATTACTTTCATCCCAAAGGAAAACTTGGGCAAGTTGATGACAAACCTCAGATGCACTCATCCCCACTTTGTGCGCTGCTTGATACCCAACGAGTCAAAGACTCCAGGTAACAAACTGCTGACTATGTTTTCTACAGAATATGAATTCCTACCATTTCTCTTCAGACAATGTGCATCTACAATGTTGTACATCTTAGGTCTCATGCAGAATGCTCTGGTAATCCACCAGCTGAGATGTAATGGTGTGTTAGAAGGTATCAGGATCTGCAGAAAAGGTTTCCCAAGCAGAATCCTGTATGGTGATTTCAAGCAAAGGTACAGTATGCAGTATTTTAGGACACTTTTTCAAAAGGCCATACATTTTAATCAAATACTTTAAAGAAACATAAGATATCTAATGTAAGTATCCATACTTTCTCGAACAGATATAAAGTACTGAATGCCAGCATTATCCCTGATGGCCAGTTCATTGACAACAAGAAAGCTTCAGAAAGACTCTTGGCATCAATTGATGTGGACCATGCGCAGTACAAATTTGGGCACACCAAGGTAATAGGTCACAAAAAAATGATGTTAGCATTAGCATTTCATAACAATCATCTTTCAAGGCCTAATTGTATTCTGTCTCTCAGGTGTTTTTTAAAGCTGGTCTGCTGGGAACCCTGGAGGAAATGAGAGATGAGAAACTGGCAGCGTTGGTTACAATGACTCAAGCTGTCTGCAGAGGCTTTGTAATGAGAAGGGAGTTCAAATTAATGATGGAGAGAAGGTAGGACTGTTCCATTTATGCATCAGCAATGAAGCAAAATTGCATCGTAATGTGTCCTTAGGGTATACCGTAATAACTCCTTAACATAATAATGTCCTCACACAGAGAATCCATCTTCATCATCCAGTACAACATCCGCTCCTTCATGAACGTGAAACACTGGCCATGGATGAAGCTGTACTTCAAGATCAAGCCCCTTCTGAAGAGTGCTGAGACAGAGAAGGAGATGGCGACAATGAAGGAAGAGTTTGCCAAATGTAAAGATACCCTGGCCAAGACTGAAGCCAAAAAGAGAGAACTAGAGGGAAAAATGGTCTCGCTTGTACAAGAGAAGAATGATCTTCAGCTACAAGTAGCTGCTGTATGTAAATAAAATATTATTTAACATAGTCTAGAATTTGACAGGTTCAATGTAAATAGTGATGTTGGGTTTGTTACCATAAGGTAAGTTACCATTACTTTCAGTTATTGTACTGTAGTATTTTTTAGGTAATACTGTATATGGACTATGAATAATACTGGTAGAATACATTTAATCTTATAAAATACATAAATCGCTGCATCTGTTTCTATATATATATATATATATATATATATATATAGGGAAATTATCAATAATTAGTCTTTTGTTCTTTTAAATGTTTACTTTATTCACTAACTTTTAAGCCACAAAATATTCACAACCACACTATATCAATGTGAACAATATCATATCAACACCAATGGCTTTCAGTAATTAAATGGGTTATATTTGGGTAATGTTTGTCAAATTTATAAAATCCCATTATTTTATTATATATGTTTGTGTGAAATGACACAATCAATTTTCACCATCTCACCCTTTTTAACTTGTGTTTAGGTGATGAATAGAAACAATATCGAGTTAAAACGTGTTTTTCAAATTCTTCTCTAGGAAAGTGAGAACCTCTCTGATGCAGAAGAGAGGTGTGAGAGTCTGGTCAAGAGTAAGATCCAGCTGGAGGCCAAAGCTAAAGAGTTGAGTGAGAGGCTGGAGGACGAGGAGGAGATCAATGCTGAGCTGACCTCCAAGAAGAGGAAGCTGGAGCATGAGTGCTCTGAGCTGAAGAAGGACATTGATGATCTGGAGCTAACCTTGGCTAAAGTGGAGAAAGAGAAACATGCCACTGAAAACAAGGTTAAAGAAACCTCCTTAACATAAATTCTACAGTGAAGCTATTTTGTATTTTTCAGTATGATCGTCTTTTCTGCTTCTTTCTTTGTGTGAACAGTTGAAAAACTTAACTGAAGAGATGACAACACTTGAGGAAACAATTCTTAAAGTATCCAAGGAAAAGAAAGCTCTCCAAGAGGCCAACCAGCAAGTATTGGATGAGCTCCAGACAGAGGAAGATAAAGTCAATACTCTGAACAAATCCAAGGCGAAGCTAGAGCAGCAAGTGGACGATGTACGTTTGAAGTCCAGTAAAACATATGCCTTCTTTCTTTATGAAAAAAAAATACAAAATATAATAAACATATGCCTTCTGTATTTCATGATTAACAAATCTTGGTTGGACAAACATTTTCCTTGTTATATTACAGCTAGAGGGTTCCCTTGAACAAGAGAAGAAACATTCCATGGACCTTGAGAGATCAAGAAAAAAGTTTGAGGGAGATTTAAAACTTGCCCAGGAGTCCATAATGGATCTAGAGAATAATAAACAGCAAACAAACGAACAGCTGAAGAAGTAAAAGGAAAATCTCTTACATTTTATGATTTGTTAATGCCACTGTATTAGGTTTTATCACGTTTTAAACATATTTAATACATTTTAACTTCTAGAAAAGACTTTGAAATCAGTCTTCTTGTTGGGAAAATTGAGGATGAGCACACCCTTGGTACACAGTTGCAGAAGAAACTCAAGGAGCATCAGGTATCAAGCAACATAGGTTTTAAAGCAATGTGCTCGATATACTGTATATTGGAATTCTTGCAATGCATTCAGTGAGTTTAATGAAGTGTTCTTTCTCTTTTAGGCCCGTATTGAGGAGCTGGAAGAAGAGATTGAGGCTGAACGTGCTGCCAGGGCTAAGGTGGAGAAACAGAGATCGGATCTCTCCAGGGAACTTGAGGAGATCAGTGAAAGACTTGAAGAAGCTGGTGGAGCCACTGCAGCTCAGATTGAGATGAATAAAAAGCGAGAGTCAGAGTTTCAGAAACTGAGACGAGACCTGGAGGAGTCAACTCTGCACTATGAAGCTACATCTGCTGCCCTGCGTAAGAAGCATGCAGACTCTGTGGCGGAGCTGGGAGAGCACATTGACAACCTGCAACGTGTCAAGCAGAAGCTGGAGAAGGAGAAAGGGGAATACAAAATGGAGATCAGTGACCTTGTTAGTAACGTGGAGTCGGTGTCTAAATCAAAGGTAAGTTTACAAGTTAGCATTATTCATTGAACATTTTCAAATTAATTAAACATCTGGTTATAAAGTCGATTTCCGATAGGTTAACCTGGAGAAAATGTGTAGAAGTCTTGAAGACCAACTCAGCGAGGTAAAGGCCAAAAGTGATGAAAATCAGCGGCACGTTACTGACTTGACTGTGCAAATAGCAAGATTCCAAACAGAGAATGGCGAGCTTTCTCGTCAGCTGGAGGAAAGAGAATCTTTGGTATCCAAGCTGACCAGAAATAAACAGGCTTTGACATCCCAGTCCGAAGAACTGAAGAGGCTGTTTGAGGAGGAGGTTAAGGTACAGGAAAACAACTATTTCAAATGTCCAAGTAGTCTGACTACTCGATTTTCCTGAACCTGTTTAGGTGTTGCTGATGAGACAAGGTAAAAGGGAATTGGACATGACCAAACAGATGTGGAGAAAAATAGGGGTAAAATGAAATAAAATCTAAAAACAAGACATAAGTATTTTCATTAATGGATGTGTTTGATACAGGCCAAGAATGCCTTGGCCCACGCCCTCCAATCATCACGCCATGACTGTGACCTACTGAGAGATCAGTTTGAGGAGGAGCAGGAAGCCAAGACAGAGCTGCAGCGGGGCTTGTCTAAGGCCAATGGAGAGGTGGCTCAGTGGAGGACCAAATACGAGACTGATGCCATCCATAGAACAGATGAGCTGGAGGAGGCCAAGTATGTGCCTGACTTATAGATACGCCGATTTTGACAAATGACCCCACCAAGGCAAAGACAATTTCATTTGTATAGCGTTGGTTTAAAACTTCTGACTTTTTACTCTTTGTTCACTATTCCTTTGGCCAATAGGAAGAAGCTTGCCCAGCGACTTCAGGATTCTGAAGAGACCATTGAGGTTGTGAATGCTAAGTTGTCTTCTCTGGAGAAGAGCAAGCAGAGGTTGCAGGGAGAGGTGGAGGACCTGATGATTGAACAGGAGAAAAATAATGCGTGGGCTGCTAACATGGACAAGAGGCAAAAAAACTTTGACAAGGTATTCAGTTATTGTCACGTTCCTCCGGTGAATGGATAGAGACAGGCGCGAAGGTTGTAATACTCAAATAGCACTTTTATTCTATACACAAATCAATACTGCCACGTGGGGCTTTGTAAAACATAATCCAAAGATAAATTAGGAACACGTAACAGGAGCACATTGACGAACAAGGACAAGGCGGAAACACAAGGGCTAAATACCATTACACATCAGAGACAATAGGATACACCCGTGCCAATCAACATGTACACACTGTCCCACAATGATGACATCAGACCTGCACCTGTGAGACACAGAAGG
>JACXGM010003595.1:0-41143 GCA_016801145.1 Umbra pygmaea
ACAGTACCAAACGATCCAACCTAGGGGAAACGGCTATCAGCTAAACACGTTAGAAGCACTCATTTCAAACTATACAATCTAGCACTCCGACCATAGACTGTATAAATTAAGCATGACTGACAATAACACAGATCAATAATAATGTGTTTACTCGCTGCTATCTAAACCACCGCGGGTCTGTAAACAGAATCCAATCTCTCTTTCTACTCACCCTGAAGCTAGCTGCTGTTCACAGTCCCAGGGCAGATTGTTGATGCAGAGGAGAGAGTTTAACTCGCAGAAGTAGCTGCTAGTTCCATAGTAAGAGGTGATGCAGAGGGAGTTCAACTCGCAGAAATAGCTGCTAGTTCCATATGTGATGGGTGTGCAACGGCTCCGAACGCACCCTTGCTAGCAACCCGCACGGCAGTTCGCCTTGCCCCATACCGGGCTCGATCCCGCGGCCAAAAAAAAGGTACCAATTGTATAACTCTTCGGCGACATTTCAAGCTTTCTGTGGAGTGAGAATACGTACGTTCTTAAGTTCATTACACTTAGTAAGAGGTATCTATAATCTATAATAATATCCAGTGCAATATCCATCAACAGTCACAAAGAAAGTCTGCCAACTCTGAACTAGACTAGAGTAAACAGCAAACCTCACGAATCCTCCATGCAGGTAACTTAACAAGCGACCCCATTGAACCCAGACTTGTAGTCAGAAGGTTGCCAGTTCGATTCCCGACTGAGCCAAATGTCGTTGTGTCCTTGGGCAAGACACTTTACCCTAATTGCTCCCAGGTCGTTGCTGTAAATAAGAAATTGTTCTTAGTCAACTTACCTGGTTAAATAAAGGTTAAATTAAATAAATAAAAATAAATGAATTCGTCCAATCACATTTTCTATTTATCTGCCTCGATTTTCTAAAAGTCACAGGACATCAACCATGTTTTTCTATTTTCTCTAAATGCACATGATAAGCAGTCTCTATTTCCTAAAATGTACAATGTGCTTGGATACGTAGTTATTTACTCCATTAATAATTTACTGTGTACATTACAATGCACATCATGCAAATACAATCTAATACATATTTTAGACACAACTTTGTATTATATGCCGTTGAACTGAGTCATTTTCGTGTGTAAAATTCTGCAGCTGTTGCCTGTACTGTTAGGACCGTCTCAGGTCCTACCATACCAGTGACGTCATAGCAATTGGCAGCGTTCTATACTAACAAACGCAGTTTTGGGTGTTGCTTAAAAAAGCTATGTAATGATTTTTTTATTACATTTTTTTATTTAATTATTTTTAATTGTCATAAATAACACATTATCAACATTGATTCTTTCAGTTCAGTTCATCTTTAACAAAAATGGCTAACACAGCATTGTGCAGTGCCATACCTTCTGGTGTATGCATATGTGGTCTTGACTTCATCCTACTGCAAGATAATAACCCAAAACATACCTCCAGGCTATGTCAGAACAACCTTAAAAAAAAATAACAGAACGGTAGGCTTCTGGAATAGCAGCACAGTCTTCAGACTTAAACCCCATTGACCTGGTTTGGGTTGAACTGGACAGAAGGGTGAAAGCAAAGCAGCCTACAGTGAAACACATTTGCAGGAACTTCTACAACAGTGTTGGGAAGAACTTTACGAACAATATTTGATTTCTATTGTATAAAGAATTCCAAGAGTGTTTGTCTCTTATATCTTCAAAAGGTGGCAACGTTGATGAGTCAAGGGTTTTGATAACATTCTGTGATTTTATCAATTTCATGATTTTTTTTGTATCTCCAAATTGCTTATTTGTTCTATGCTTTAATTTCAGAGTCCATTGAAACATGAAATTGCAATAAAAACCTGAGAAATATAGGTGTTCTAAAACTTTTGACCAGTAGTGTATAAACTGTGTACATACACAGTACATTAATATTCACCAAAGTCAATAAGTATTGCCACCCTTTATAAAATTGGGCAAACTTGATTACAAGAAATTAAACAAGCTTTGATTCTAACACACAGGAAGCCGAAAACATTTTATTGACTATTATGACAAAGTTATTGGGACCCCAAAATAATATTTAAAATAAAACCAAACAAAGTTACATCTGTTACGAAATTCAAAATTTGGAGATGGTTTCAGTCTCAGAAAACTGTACTGATGCCTTTCATTTGATCCTATTTCCCTGGGGTATATGAGGTTGCATGCATGTAAAATCCCTTAGTCATCCATCACCATCTGTAAAACCAAAGAGTTTTCAGCTGAAACCAGAAAGATTGTTCTTGACTACACAGATCAGCCAACAGATATACAAATATGTATAAACAGTTGAAACTACCACCAAGCACAGTCAGAGCAATAACCAAAGTTGTCCCAGAAAAGGAACAATATGCATATTGCCCCCACGCACAGTTAGGAATATGATGGGGGAAGTAAAGAAATATCCAAGGATCACAGTTATAGAACTGAAGTTTGGTGGAATCTTGGGGTTATATTCAATCAATCAAATTTATTTTAAAGCCCTTTTTACAACAGCAGTTGTCACAAAGTGCTTTGACAGATGTTTTTTTTTCTAATTTTTTTTTTTAACCTTTATTTAACCAGGTAAGTTGACTAAGAACAATTTCTTATTTACTGCAACGACCTGGGAGCAATTAGGGTAAAGTGTCTTGCCCAAGGACACAACAACATTTGGGTCAGTCGGGAATCGAACTGGCAACCTTCTGACTACAAGTCTGACTCCCTACCCACTGAGCCATCTGCGCCCTAGATACCTGGCCTAAAACCCCAAAGAGCAAGCAACAACAATTGATGCACAGTGGCTAGAAAAACCTCAAACTAATCTCACAGAATTCCATGAAATGAACACAGCCCCTTAAATCTGTGTCAGTTTCACAGAGTTGCCGAAAATTCCGTGATGGGCCCACGGAAGTGATGCCTGTGTAAGTCAATGACAGGCAGCATCTATGGTCCACAAACAGTTTCCCTGTTACAACACCTGCACTCCCACAATTGACGTTGTTTTATAAATAACCATTAGTAACCCCATGCCTAACCTTAATCCTAACCTTAACCTCAGTAACGTCATGCCTAACCTTAACCGTTAGTAACCTCATGCCTAACTTTAAACCGAACCTCCTGTCATTAACTTACATAGGCATCACTTCTGTTGGCCCATCACGGAAAATTAGACAATTCTGTGAAACTGCCACAGATTTTGAGTTTAGGGGCCGTGTTAATTTCATGGAATTCTGTGAGATGATGTTTGAAAAACATCGTAGTAGATGGAACCTACAAAGAAATCTAGAGAGGGGCCAGACTCAAGGGCGTGGCCAATCCTCTTCTGGCTGTACCGGGTGGGGAATCTGAAGGTACACAGCCCGTTGTATTGAGGTGACATTGTATCAACTGTTGCCACCGCTATGTCAACAATATCCTTGGAAGGGTAATACAAAAGACGCCTTTACTAAGTCCACAAATTAACCACAAATTACAGTGCCTGAACTTTGCCAAGCATTAATGGAAACACATAGAATCATGAGTTGTGGCCAGATCATACAAAAAAATTACAAAAGACTGACCCCAAACATACATAAACATCAACATGTAAATAGTTACAGGAACATTAAATCAATGTATCATAATGGTCATCCAGGTGAATTGAAAACCTGTGGTCTGAATTGAAGATATATCAGACCACAAGTGCCAACCTAAGACAATCAAGAACCTTCAAATGTGCTGCATGGAAGAGAAGTCCAAGATCCCCCCAAAGCACATGACAAGTCAACCTTGGGAGCATTTACAGGAAGAGGTTCAGTGCTGTTATCCACTCCAAGGGAGTCTTCATAAAATATTGATTATAGGCATGCCGATCATTTTGAAACCTGACTCACTGTTTGTGTTGGGTATTTTTGGGATTCAGTTTTGCCCAATTTCATGAAAGCTGCCAATAATTCTTGTATTGACTGTATTCATAAGCCAGTTGTATGTATGCATATACAGTCAGGTCCAAAAATATATGGCCAGTGACACAATTATCATGAGTTTGGCTTTATGCATAATTCATTTGAATGTATTTGTGTAGACTTTTAACTGTAATTAAAGGGTTTTGTCAAAATTGTTGTATGAACGGTGTAGGAATTTCAACCATTTTTATATATATCTTTCCAATGTTAGGGAGTCAAATGTAATTATACAAACATAATCATGAATTAAATTGTGAGTTTTAATACTTGGTTCCGAATCCTTTGCAGTCAATGACTTTAAGTCCCATTGACATCACCAGTCTTGGTTTCTTCCCTGGTGATGCTCTGCAGGCATTTACCACAGCTGTCTTAAGTTCCTGCTTGTTCTTTAGGTATTTTGCCTTCAGCTTTGCCTTCAGTAAGTAAAAAGCATGCTAATTTGGATTTAGGTCTGGTGACTGACATCTGGCCATTGCAGAATTCCGATTATTTCACTTGAAAACGTATTGGGTTGCTTTTGCAGTATGCTTTGGGTCATTGTCCATCTGCGCTCTGTGCCGTCCAATGAGTTTATACTATTTGGCTAACCATGAGCAGATAATATAGACCTAAACTATTCAGAATTGATGATTTTGTCATCATTGACATCGTCAAAAAACACAAGGGAACCAGTTCCATTGTCAGCCATATCTTATAATGTCATAACACTACATCCATTGTGCTTCCCAGATGAGGTGTTATTGTATGCTTCTGGTCATGAACAGTTACTTCACTTCTCCATACTCTTCGCTTTCTATCATTCTGGAAGTTCTTATTTTTCTATTCTGTCCATAGGATGTTGTTCCAAAACTGTACACTGTTTTAAAATATTTTTTGACAAACGGTAATCTACTCATCATGTTTTGAGGCTTACCAATGGTTTACATCTTGTGGTAAACCCCTCTGTGTTAACTCTCCTGAAGTCTTCTCTTGATTGTTGACTTTGACATAGATACACCTTCATCCTGGAGGGTGGTCTTCATCTGGTCAACTGTTGTGAAGGGGTTTTTCTTCAGCAGGAATAGGATTTCTCTGTCATTCAACACAGTAGTTTTCCTTGTTCTTCCAGGGCTTTTGGTGCTCCCCAGTGCATTTTTTCTTTTTACCAAACAGTTGACTTGGCCACATCTACTGTTTTTCCTATCTCTCTGATGGGTTTGTTTTCATTTTTCAGCTTAATGAGGGCTTGCTTCACAGGCAGTGACAGCTCTTTGGACATATTGACGGTTAACAGCAACAGATTCTGAATACAAATTCCCCACTTTAAATAATATCTAGATCTTTTACCTAGTTATCATAACTGAACTAATTTGAGAATTACACACCTGGACATGGAACAGCTGAGCAGCCAATTGTGATATTTATTTTGACTCTTTAAAAAAATCATTATCATTATTTCATTTCAAATTCAATATGCTGTGGTAGACAGCTTAAATAATGAAAACTTACACAATGTCCAAATATTCATGGACCTGACTATATATGTATACTTTACATTTACAGTATATTCTGTACACGAAAAAAAGCTTTAGTTACCTTTAGTGAGTGTGCTGTCTCAGGTTCTGTAGCTACTGTAGTAGTCACATTGTTGCTGAAACCTTCCCCTGAAAACCCCAAATTCATCTTTCTAACATTACTAAGCATGTGTTTATTCATTATTAGATAGTTTACAAAATGCCAGCAGGTGTCAGAATTTACCAGGGTTTGTTCATTCACCATCCAGTCAAATATTTTAGAACACCCAGGAATTTTCATGTTTTTGAGGGAAATTACCAAGTTGGCATTAGGTTAAAATATATATATATATATATAATATTAAAATATATAATCGAGCCATTAAAAATGTTGACAATGTATAATACTGGAAGTTAATGATTCATAATTAATTATTCACATACAGTACAATGGCAAGCCAAATTTTCAGCAGCCATTCATTCAGTGTCTAAATGATGAAACCTTTAGCTCATTACATAATTAATCATGTTTTAACTATACTTTATGATCAATTTAATACCACCCTGGTGAATGAAGTTATCACTTGCTATCAAAGTATATGTAATTAATTAAATTATACAGTTGCCTTATAGGCACTAAAACATCTACAGTAGCTTAAGTTTACTCTGTAAAATAAGTTTTACTGAACTCTCATGTGTTTAATAATTTCCCTTTTTAACTTTAGCAGATCAAATTTAATCATACTAGCCAGTATGGAAAATGAGTGTGTCATGGCCTTGTTGTTGTCCTTTTAGTTGTGCATCAATCAAAATTGATTTGGTTTACTTTTATGGTTATGGTTAATGTTATGGTTAATTTTATGGTTAATGTTATGGTTATGGTTAATGTTATGGTTATGGTTGATGTTATGGTTATGGTTAATGTTATGGTTAATGTTATGGTTTTAGTTAATGTTATGCTTATGGTTAATTGTTTGGTTATGGTTAATGTTATGGTTATGGTTAATGTTGTGGTTATGGTTAATGTTATGGTTATGGTTAATGATCCAATTTATTCTTTGCACTGAAATGTAATGTTTGAGGCAAGGGGTCAAGATAATGTTGGCACAAACTCTGGTACCTTTGTTTCAAACATTATTGAATACATTTTCAGAGTTATACAGTATGCATTATTTGGATTGTTTTTAAGTAAATAGAGTATATTTGGTTCCCTGATATGTTGAATATAATGTACATTTGTAAACTCTATTTTGATTATATAAATTATATAGAAAATATTATTTTGTTTTTATTGATTGATATATAAGTACATTCAAAATACTTTTTATATAACATTGTTTTTGTTACCAATCTTATAGCCGTGATAGGTTGCTCTTTGAAAGTGAATGGCAGGCTACAGAATTTACACAAGATAGATATTGTTTCCTTTCCACCCACGCAGGTCATGGACACAATAGGCTCTTCTTTAATCACAGACACATTGGAGTATTTATCCTAATTTTTTATGTTTAAGTTAAGCCATATCTTTCTTAAGTAGTGAAAAACCTAAAGAAAATCTACAAGGGTGATCCCCCTCACACATATACTTTATTTATATCCGAAGTGTGAAGGCATAGGATGCATATTGTAAATAAAGACACTGTTAATACAGCTTTTGTGAGTTTTTTCAAGACTAAACATAATCTCAATCAAACAATATATGGTTATTTACCTTCATAAAAGTAGTTTTTCATAAAAGAAGAATTATTTGAATTAACAAGTGGTATGTATCACCTGATCAAGCTGATCCAATCACTTTCCGAGTGATGGAGAGTAGGTGTGGATTCTATTGTACTGGAATTTCTGTCATCCTACTCTACCGCTACCAGAAAATCAAACTAATCTTGTCTTTCCACAGAGATACTTTGCTGGGGCCTCCCTTTACATCTCTGCTGATCAAGGACAGTAAATAAGCTGTTGGTCTGTGTTAAGCCACAAAGTAATAATAGGTACAGCATCTTAATCACAGTGTCTAGTCCACCTTTAGAACCATGTTTTATTGATGTACAGTGCCCCCTTTTGGTAAGACATACAGTTTCAATTATTTCAATGGGAATTCTAGCAATGATGATGGATCAACACTGATTCTTTATTTTGTGAACAAGTGACAAATCAGGTCTCATATTTAAAAAACTGAAATTTACCGTTAATGTTTGAGCCCCAGTATGATATTGTCCGAAACAAAATAGATTGCAATTACAGTATTTTCCCCTTTCTGGTTTTATCTGTATTGGTACCTATTTGTCACATTGCTCTATTTAGAGCTTAATCAAAGAACTAAAATAAATAGAGAACATTTACAAAGAATATTTCAACATCAAACAGCCCGCTTTTAAAAAGATGAAATCCAGTTAGGCTAGTCAAATGCAATATCTAGTTGCGCACATGTAGCTGTCATGAGGGCAATCACATGCTTCCTTAGATGTTAATCAGTCTCTCACAACACTGGATTTTTTGTCCATTCTTCAATGCAGAACTGCGTTAACTCAGAAACATTTGTGGTCCTTTTAATATGAACTGCTTATGTCCCACAACATCCCAATAGGGTGTAGGTCTGGATATCAATTAGGCCATTCCAACTTTTTTCAGACATTAGTATGTAGATTTACTAGTGTTAAATTGTTGTTTTGCAGGTTCTATGTTCCCTTAGATCAGTTTTTTTTCAAATGGGGGTATGTGTGCCCCTAGGGGTACTTTGGAGTAGTGCATGGGTTACATTACATTGCAGAAATTCTAATAAAAAAATATGTCATGCATAATTCCTAAAATAATTATACTCTAAACATTAATGAATTAAGTGATGGATTCTAAACATTTGAAATGTAGCATTTAAATGTTTTTGTTTTAAAAAGGTTGTTGTTTAGTGAATCTATCACTGCCGGCGTTGTATTTTACCTCATTAAATATACTTTATTTCGACCAAAAATACTTTGCGCTGGTCAGGGGGTACTTGGCTTAAAAAGGCAATTCAAAGGGGGTACACTATTGAAAACGTTTGAGAAACACTGCCTTAGATGAATAGCCTAATGTTCTCCTGTCATGTTTTTGTAATAATGATCAGTTTTCCATGTGCTGAGGCAGCAAGGCTTTCTCAAAACCTCACACTATCATCACTATGCCTGACCAAATCAATTCTATGGAATGTACAGTTTGGCCTTCTCCAGAAAAACATACTCATATTTTTCAAAAAGCTCCACTTTTGACTCTTTGCCCGTAGAATATTCTTCAAGAGGTATTGATGCCTCTTGTTGAATCTGGATCCATTCAGGCAAAAAGGACAGATCCTTTAACAATATGTTTATTATTATTTAGTTTAATCATCAGGTAAGTTGACTGAGAATAAGTTCTTATTTACGGCAATAACCTGGGAGCAATTAGGTTAAAGTGCCTTGTCCAAGGACAAAACAACATTTGGCACAGTCAGGAATCGAACCAGGAAACTTCTACATTACAAGTACAAGTTGGCCTCCCTAACCTAGCCACCTGCGCCCCTATTATGTCTGTCAAAAATCAAACAATACATTTCACAGTATTGACCCCATATCTAAAGTCAAGCATGACGATTTCTATGGAGCTCATTTGGAAAGTGAATGGTCCTGGACAGGTTTGTAGGTTTGATACCCATGGGCCCAGTAATGTAGCGAGAATGTAGAATTCTAAGTTGCTGCTTAGCAGCACAACAGTGACACGGTTCAGATTTTGGTCACAGCATTCTGACAGCATATTTGTACAGCACTGTCCAGAGGTGATGGGTAATTATTTGGACAATATTACCTTGTCACTGGAATTTTGTGTAACTCCTTGAATGCAGGTTGGTCATCTGTGAAACACCATTGTTGGTGAATGTGTAAACCCTCCCATATACACTCACTGGCCATTTCATTAGGTACACCTGTTCAACTGCTCGTTAACGCAAATACCTAAATCGCCCAATCACGTGGCAGCAAGTCAATGCATTTAGGCATGTAGACATGGTCAAGACATGTTCAAAACAAGCATCAGAATATTTAAGTGACTTTGAACGTGGCATGGTTGTTGGTGCCAGAGGGGCTGGTTTGAGTATTTCAGAAAGTACTGATCTGTTAGCATTTTCCTGCAGAACCATCACTAGGGTTTACAGAGAATGTTCAGAAAAAGAGTAACTATCCAGTGAGCAGCAGTCCTTTGGGTGAAAATGCCTTGCTGATGGCAGAGGTCAGAGGAGAATGGCCATACAAGTTTGAGCTGACTGAGACAACAGTATCTCAAATAACTACACGTTACAACCAAGGTATGCAGAAGATCATCTCTGAACGTACAACATGTCCAACCTTGAAGCAGATGGGCTACAGCAGAAGACCACACCAGGTGCCACTCCTCTCAGCTAAGAACAGGAAAGTGAGGCTATAATTTGCACTGGCCCACCAAAATTGGACAACAAAGATTGGAACAGTGCTTGGTCTCGATTTCTGTTGCCACATTTAGATGGTAGGGTCAGAATTTGGGTCAGAATTTGGTGTAAACAACATGGAAGTATGGATCAATCCTGCCTTGTATTAACGGATCAGGCTGGTGGTGGTGGTGTAAAGGTGTGGGGGATAGTTTCCTGGCACATTCCATGTTTCCTGAGCATTCCATGTTTGAAACCGCATAGACCTTCAATTTAGAAAGAATAGCATAAAAAATGTTTTATATCATTGTCTGACACTGGCCTTGGAGTCATGTCATATTAAAAGTCACATAATATAAATAAATATTATCCATATATAAAACAGTCATAGCCATAACCTGGTGCGTCCACCAAAATGCTTGAAAATACTAAGTGACAAACAATATAATTTGTTTATCCACATTACTTGCCTAAATGTCAGAGTGAAATGAAGAATTCACTCAAAATGATATATTCTGTTTGCAACAAGGCCTTAAGAATACTGTAAACAACAAGGGGAAAACATAAAGTGTTTGCCCTAAAATAGAAAATGTCGGTTGGGGTTAAAGCCTCTCTACGTTGTGGTGGCATCATCATGTTATGCTTGTGATTGGCAGTGATTGGGAAATTTAGACAAAAGCAATGGAAAATACAGTATGTTGCCCTACGAGTTGTGCAAGTTCTCAGAATATTTATAAAAGGATTCACAGTGTTAACTCTGGGGTGTAGGAAATAAATAATCAATATATTTTTATATATTTACTAGTTCAGAGCGTTTTAAATATAATAGTTTTACTGAAAAAGTGGAATTGGTTGTGTATATTTTGGGGGAAATTCTATGTATACATTTTTTTGTATTTAAGGAGGAACATTTAAAGACATCCAATGTCTGACACCGGCCCTGAATTCATTCATTTGTATGTAATAATTACAATAAATATACTGTATCAGTTGCATAATGTCAAAAAGCTAACATTCTAATTAATCTTTCTTAAAATGTAATACCCTTTTAGCAAGAACTTCAAATGTCTGCCTCTCCAACACCCAATACACACTATGTATCTGTCTGTGTGTAGGCTATAGTCTACTTCTATTTATCTGTTTGTGTGTAGGCTATAGCCTACTTCCATTCCTTTGGTGGATCTAATGAATAAACATTCCAAGAGAAACGAAAAGAGGAACAGGAAGGCCAAGCCATTGCATGCCAGGTCACACCCCAAAATGCACCTTTCATAAATATGAATGATTTCTCACCTCACAAGGCTTCTAACACCTCATCCAATTGAGGGGATCCAACAAAGGGAAGGATTTGCTTTGGGGGAAATGTTTCTAACAACAGAGAGAATGTGTTGGGGGATGGGGAGGGGCAAATACAGTCCCCTTCCTTTCAGTTCTGCATATGCTAGGTAAGAGCAAGGCATGACTCGAGACAAATGCAGATTCGACATAAGTTTGGTTTTGATTGTGAGTATTGTTTGCATATTGAGACACAGACCCTGGGGTGTAGCGTGCCGAATGGGAAGAAGAAACTAACTAAAGAAAAAGAAAGCATTTCACCAAAATAATGAAAACTTAGTATAATTTAATGAATATTTTGGTATGAGAACATTTACTTTAAAAATAGAGCTTATCAATGGGCAGTAATCGTCAATGCCTCATTCACTGTAAAAGCTAGGATCTCAGTGAGAAATTACCTTCACATTACAGGTGTACTATATAGCACTGAGCATCAGTGTTATAGCTATCATGACAAAGTTAATGAGACTCTTAGCACATAGTGGCAGTAATGTTCTGCTGTCCAGTGGCCTTGCTGATGTTACAAAATCAGCACATGAAGAAGGGGAATTTGTTTTACTGTCAACTGGAGTCATTGCAATGCCAGAAGATTCTAGGATAGGATATAAACTTACTCATTATAATTCATACATTTTGTGAAATTATTCCTTTTAAATAGATAATTAAAATGAAAAAACATTGATATTGAAACTGAAAGTGGCATGGCCACTGTACTATAAACTACTTAATATAACCCTGAACATGCTTTCAGTGAATTAGACCCTGACATTTTTAACATTACCCCCTACTATGTTCCAATTGACAGTAGCCTAATCAAGACACAGAGAAGCTGCTTTGGTAAAGCATTACCGTAAGACTACTTCTAAGAGGTAAGACAGCCTCTCCCACAGAGGGAGTATAATAGGGGTTAGATAAACACAAGTATGAATAATCCTCTCACTAATGATACACTGATGTCCCCTGGAAACCCTCTTTCAACCACTAATCCTGTGCTCATCCCACATGCAGATAATGAACCATTTATTCTCCCTTATTTGACCATACAACTGAAATCTCTTTTAGTTGTTCCCAGTTTTCTTTGTTGTTAAGGATTTGTGGGAATACTTTATTATAAGTTGAAAGGCTATAGTGTCATTATATTAGGAGTGACTGGCATGTAGGCTAAAAAGCACATAAACATAAGTGCATCCATTTTCACAGTTAAATACCACATTATAAAAATCCATTAATCATACAATTAAACTATACACATTGTTATTTTTTTCTTCGTAGATTTTTATATGATGCATACCAAAATGTACACATTGTGTACATTACAATTTACACACCCTGTTGAGTACAATAGCTGAATTTTTTAATGCAGTAATTTTTAAGTGAAACTGCATCTGCATTACATTACAGTCAACTGCAGCCACTGTAGCCACACTGCATTTTAAATCTTCCTAGACGAAAAATGTACAACAATGCATTCAACAAAAAAAGAGTTTCAATAAAGGTCACTCTTTATTAGGGATCTCAATGTCATGAAAGGTTTGGATATTATGTAGCTAATGTATGACCTTTAATGTTATACCAAATCTTCGTGAAAGGAATGTAGCTTAACATCTAATTTCACCAATGTGTTCGGATAGGGAGGATGTCTCATTTCATATTGATATGCATATATTTTGTATATTAGCACAGAGAGACCAATATAAGTTTTCCTGGTGAGAAGTCGGTGAAGGGGTTTACACATCTGTGTCAATTGGCATGTGAACTAATAAGAAATGATAAACCTTACTACTGTTATTCGGTATCACATCAATTTAAAAGATTCTGGTTTCACAATAGAAAAATGCTTTTAAACTCGAATGCAGGGTATTTTAAATAAACGAGGGTGGAACGCTCAGCATTTTTATTTAAAATAATTAGGAGGTGCAATTGGAAGATTTAGCAAAATTGTACAATGTATTTTCTTAAAATAATTATTGTATCTCGATAATAGCCCGTTTTAACTGAATTAGATCAGATAGCTAGACTAATTGATTGGTTCATCATTTGTCGTTCAAACTGGGAGGATGGATCGTTTTGCAGATCAAACATATAAACTGGTTTCGAATGACTAAATCGTATTAACTGGTATCGAATGCCTCAATCGTATCTGTTTCATGCTCCTCGTTGTAAGATTAGGCCATATTCATCCCCTGCCCAAACAATTTTAGTTTTGAAAAGATAATCTTCCCTGTGACGTGGGTTGACCTAGCCAAAGGTTTTGTCTGACTATTGCAAAAAGGCTGGTAGTTAGAGTTTCTGAGAAAATATCTGTCCCTGAACAAGACAGCTCCCAAGCGCCAAATGTTGAAGCCCAATGCAGCAATTACTACATAGCCTATAGCTACATTTTAAACTTACTGTAAATTCCTACTTTGATTCAGACAATGACATTGAAAGACTTCTGGCATAGTTCATATTTGAGTTGAATTGTTCACTACTGGATTGATCACACTTTGTCATTTAATCGATCATGATGAATACAACCTTCTCACAATAAAACGTGACAATCGTTTGAAGTATAAAGCTAAAGGATATATATGCCACAGTCCCGTCACCATGATGTCACAAGATTTGATATTGATCATCAGTGTGGCTGTACCAAAATTTCTTTAATTGTTCATTAACAAATCGTAAATTGAATGGGGCGTGTCTATCGTCACGGTGACAAAAGAAGACTCACTCACACCGAGGTCACTCCAGTGTCTTACCCTCCGAGGGCATAGGCAAACTCGAAAACCATATCCCTGGATATTCATTTGTGGATTGCTAGGCCTATATAAATAATTTGGGTTTATTAGATTTTCGGGCAGACGACTGAACATTTTACAATGGCATTTCACATTAACATATGTCTACTGACATTGATTCTGAACATTAACTGCTGCGCTGCTATATATTGGCTGTAAGTATTTCATTTGCAAGAAATAGATTATAGTTCGCGTTATCCCTTTCAGAGTTCTTCGGGTTTGCTTTGTTTTTGGATTAATGTTTTAATTGATGTATCTCAAATAGCTGATAACTTAATGCACTGTGTTTTTGTATCTTTGCAGTGGACTTACAGTAAATGGGAGCTCAGTAGGCTGGAACCAAACTCATCATTGCAAGTTACTAGATGGGTTGGCCCCTGATCAATTACAGCTTTGTCGACGAAATCTCGAGTTGATGCACAGTATTGTCCACGCTGCCAAGTTGACAAAAAATACCTGTAAGAAGACCTTCGGTGACATGCGCTGGAATTGCTCCTCTATTGAAAACGCACCTCGTTTTACACCAGAGTTGGCAAAAGGTTGGAAGACGAAACTTTCAACAATTTAGAAAATATTGCGGTCTTCCATTTGCTGTTACTTAAAGTGGATTAACTGTTAAATGTGTCGTATTGCAGGTACCAGGGAGTCCGCATTTGTGTTCTCACTAGCTGCTGCCATAGTTAGTCACTCCATCGCCAGAGCCTGTTCTTCTGGAGAGCTCCCCAGTTGCTCGTGCGCCCCAGCTCCTGCTGAACAGGCCGGGCCCGATTTTAGATGGGGAGGATGCGGTGATAACATACACTACGGTGTCCAAATGGGAGCTGCCTTCTCTGATGCGCCTATGAGAAATAGCAGATCTGGCTCTCAGGCGTTCAGACTGATGCACTTGCACAACAATGCCGTTGGAAGACTGGTAATTTTGTGAATTTATTTTAATGTCAATCTCACATTGACTTAACTTTGCATGCACATATTGACAAGTGGTATTGGATTTTAAACTATTTTTAACAGTTTTTTAAACATGATAAATATTTTACAGTATTCATGTATAGTCATATAAAAATGATCTGACAATAAATGTATACACATGACACTTTTTTTTATTCAACTTATCTTCAGGCACTTATTGACGCCCAGGAGACAAAATGCAAATGTCATGGTGTGTCTGGATCTTGCTCAGTCAAAACATGTTGGAAGGGCCTCCATGATATTAATCACATTGCCATGGATCTAAAATCCAAGTACTTGTCTGCGACCAAAGTAATCCATCGTCATGTGGGGACAATGAAGCAGTTGGTCCCCAGAGAGTTGGATGTCCGACCGGTGAGGGAGAGCGAGTTGGTGTACCTAGTCAGCTCTCCTGATTACTGCACACACAATGAGAAGCATGGATCACTCGGCACGCAAGACAGGTGTGTTTGTGTTTCAATGAAATAATGGAAAGTCATATTTTTACTGTACTTTTGATATATTGAAAACTGAATCTCTCCTTCATTAATGAGTTTGCTATTGCTATTTATTGATTGGCACATTGTCTTTATCTCCAGACAGTGCAACAAGACATCCAACGACAGTGGGAGTTGCAATCTAATGTGCTGTGGTCGTGGCTACAATGCCTACACTGAAAGGATTGTAGAAAGATGTCAGTGCAAGTACCACTGGTGTTGTTATGTTACCTGCAAAAGGTGTGAAAGGACAGTGGAGCGATATGTATGCAAATGAATATTGCCTACGGAGACATCAGTAAACACTAGGCACTATTTTCACTACTATATTGACTTGTCAAGCTGTACTCGCACGGAGGTCACCTAATTCTTTCCCTCCATAGTACTACTGTACATAAACTACAGACAGTAACCTATGCTGAAAAACAAGAGGAAAAACATGCACACTACCACCAATAAGAAGATGGACTACTCTGTTTGCTGTTTTTAAAAAGACTGGTGGCCAACTAATGTGAAGAACATTGTCTTACTTAAAAGGCAAATTTGATTGATTGGAAGCTATTTGCTATTCTTGCTTGATTAGTATCTTTCTAAATAGAAGTCATTGAACAGATCACAAAGGGCATGAAACATAACAAAGACTGTGCTCAAAAGCTACTAGAAATGCTAACCATTTCTTTTAAGCAGGCCAACTGACCACGAAAAGCTTTTAACTATTTCTATTTACTCATTAACTGAACTGGTTTTCAGAAACAGAATAGCTGAAATTTGTAAATCGAATGGCTGGTCTTTTTTAATCAAGAGCCTCACAAATTATCCAACTAAATTTCAGCTGTATTTTTTGGTATATTATTGAAATTTCTGCTCTTTATTTAACAGCCACGCTTCATTTACTGTCCAACGTTCCTGTGGGCAAGATCAACAATCCTCTAAACAAATGACAACTGTTCCCCACAAAGTACGAGTGACAACTTTGTGGGGAACAAAAGGCTCAGGTCTGATGCACCAAATCTCCACAATTGACTTAAGATCAATAGTGGACGTCAATCTCAGATAAATATTTAAGGCCAGAGCTTCAGCTTAATGACCTTTCAACTTTAAAGATCCACAATGTTGTTACAGGGCCTGCTGAGAACATGCTTGGAATGCACTCATCCCCAAATACTTAAGTTCAGTGGAGAAGTGGGATGTATCAACTGTGAGGATAATTGTAAATATGATATTGGCGCATAAGTCTATGTTCTGATTATTATTTATGGTAAAGATGGATTAATATTCTAAAAGATTATGAAATAATTTCATAAATTCTGTAAAACAAGTTGCCATGGAATTAGTCACCAATTAAAAAGGTTCTATTTCTGGAATGTTGTAGCTCATACTGTAGGTACTGGATTTACTTTGGATAACTGTTTAATGTTAACAATAGGGCTTTTGTTAGTCCTTTAAATGTTGTAAACCCCTCCTGTGTAGCCATGGAGACAATAAGAAACAGGTGTTTACATTCTTGCTAACTCCAAAATACACTCATGTTTCCGTTAAGTCTGTACAAAACTATTTTGAGTGTTAGGCCTGAATTTGTACATGGCAAAGAGCATGCATTCTTTGGATAGAATAGAATAGACTGCATTAGGGTGGCTAAGCACAATATAGGGCTCAACCTAATCTAACCTGCATTACACTATTCAGGTAGTAGCTCACTTTCCTATAGTGACATTTACCCACCCTGTTCTTGGGTAGTGTATAAATAAACATACAACTCCTACTCTGGCATCCCCCATTACATACAGTATATGCTAACACCTTTACGATCTAAAGGTGAGTGTGCAATGAATGAATACTGTAAATAAAGACACTTTTTATTTTTACTCTGGTGGGTTTAAATTTATTCTTGCATGACCATATTTGGCACTGTGATAAGAGAAATCTTGTTCATTGGCATGTTTCACCTGTGCTTGTCTGTCACTAGTCCAGAAGTCTTTCACCTGGAGTTGAACAGCTAATATGTAAAAGTTTTCAGTTGGATAGTGAATGGTTCTTAGACACAGCCACACCTTCAGTTGTGTTTCCAACTGAGTCCACAAGCCTCAGACTTTGTTGTCCCGTGTTTGGGTTGCTACACTTTGATTTATACACTATCATAAGTTAGTCCACAACCCAATTTGAGGGACATGTACAATTGCTCCAGTTGATTCCACTAGGCCCTGTTTTATTCATGTGTTATTGTTATTGTTGTTTTTTAACTAAAACATTTCATTTTAATGTAAATAAAAATTATGTTTTTCCCTTAAGGGAAACCAAATAGTTTAGTTCAATTAAAAAACAGTGTTGTTCACTTTTGCTAAAGCAAAATGTCAAACACTGGTCTGAAACAAAGATATTTCAGCATTGATTTTGACAATATGACTGTTCATGCAAAACATCTGTTATGTAATGATAGTGATCATATGAAGCCATTAATCATCACACAGTTGATTGTTTGTTTACTATGTAAACTATATTGATCACAGAAATCATCTAAATGACCCTGTTTAAATGTTTACATACCCTTGAATATTTGGCCTTGTTACAGACACACAAGGTGAAACACACAGGTTAAATGGCAATTACAGGTTAATTACCCACACCTGTGGCATTTTCCATTGCAATTAGTGTCTGTTAGCTCACAAGTGGATGCACTGAGCAGGCTAGATACTGAGCAACCGCAGTCGGTGGATCTTAATTGGGAATGCCAGGCTCGCATTGCGTTCCGGACCAGAGTGAATGGAAAGGTGTGTAGCACATCAAACCCATTGTGTGAAACGATTCTGTTTCCCCCAGTCATGACGGTAATGCGAGCCCGGCATCCCCAATTAAGATCCACCAACCGTGGCTGATACTGAGCCATGGGGAGCAGAAAATAACTGTCAAAAGACCTGCGTAATAAGGTACTGGAAAGGCATAAAGTTGGAAATGGATATAAATATATATCCAAAGCCTTGCAAATGCCAGTCAGTACTGTTCAATCACTTATTAAGAAGTGGAAGATTCAGGGATCTCTTGGTACCAAGCCAAGGTCAAGTAGACCAAGAAAGATTTTAGCCAAAACTGACAGAAGAATTGTTCGGGATACAAAGAAAACCCGACGGGTAACCTTCGGAGACATACAGGCTGCTCTGGAAAAAGACAGTGTGGTTGTTTCAAGGAGCACAATACGACGATACTTGAACAAAAATTTGCTGCATTGTCGAGTTGCCAGAATTAAGTCTTTACTGTGCCAGTGCCACAAAAAAGCCTGCTTACAATATGCCCGACAACAACTTGACATCCCTCACATCTTCTGGCACACTGTAATTTGCAGTGACGAGACCAAAATAGAGCCTTATGATCACAACCATAAGCATTTTGTTTGGAGAGTGGTCAACAAGGCCTATAGTGAAAACAATACGATTCTCCACTTTAAAGGATGGTGGTGGCTCACTAATGTTTTGGGGGGGTGTGAGGCATTTTGCCAAGACAAATGGGCAACTATACCACCTGAAAGAATTTGGGGCCTCAAAGACAACTATCACAAATAACTGCACGCTGTCATTGATGCTAAATGGGGCAATTCACCATATTGAGGACTAATGGGATGCAGACTAGTGATAGACCGATTTTATCATCCGGCCAATATATATTGAGCCAATATTTGCATTTTTCTGTGTATCGGCAATGGCCGATACGCAGCTGCTGCATTCGCTGATATTCCAAGCGTTATTTACAGACAGGCGTCCACACAGGCAGCTCTGTGTTGCTGGAGACGCTGCAGTTCACGTGCAGACCATGTACTGCCCCTTGTTCTACCTCACCTGTTTTTACTATTAGTTAAATATTGTTTATCTACTTCTTCTTACTTGTTCAACCTCTTAAATATTGTTTTTTTAAAGTTCAATAATGTTCCATTTTTTAAATTGAGACTTGTAACTATTGTTATCATTATTGTGTCATTTTTATTATGATAAAATATCAGCACAACAAATCTATATCGGTCGATCCCTAATGCAAACCTTTGAATGGGGGGGAATTCAAAATTTCCTTTTTTGCCATGTTTGGTATTATGATTGTGCCATTCTGTTATGATCTACAGTTGAATGTGAATTCCATGAGAAATAAGTACAAATTGTTTTCATGTTTAGTTAAAAATGTTACAACTATTACCAATTCTCCATGGGTATTCAAGCTTTTGAGCACAACTGCAGGTATCTAGCAGAACTTGCCACAATGCTATAGGCATTTATATGGAGACTTGATTACACACAGGTGGATTCTATTTATCATCATTAGTCATTTAGGTCAACATTGGATCATTCAGAGATCCTCACTGAACTTCTGGAGAGAGTTTGCTGCACTGAAAGTACAGGGGCTGAATAATTTTGCTCGCCCAATTTGTCAGTTTTTTATTTGTTAAAAACGTTTGAAATATCCAATAAATTTCGTTCCACTTCATGATTGTGTCCCACTTGTTGTTGCTTCTTCACAAAAAATTACAGTTTTATATCTTTATGTTTGAAGCCTGAAATGTGGCAAAAGGTCAAAATGTTCAAGGGGGCCGAATACTTTCGCAAGGCACTGTATGTTTTGAAAAAGCCAGAAATAAAATCTGATGATCTGTACTCTAGGCTCTTGTAAGTCACCAACCTCCCAAACCCTCACTCCAATCTCCCTCATCAATCCATCCAGAACAACTCTGGATGTGCTTGAGAAGACAGATCTCGACATGGAATGTCAGGAGTCCAATAGTGTTTTTAAAAACCTATGAGGAAATAGTGAAAAATATGTACATAGTGTTTTATTGACCTATTTGTATGTCCCCCCAACATTGTCACACTAGTTCCCAGGACCTGGGGGCATGCCAATATGGATATTACAGTGATATTCTTCATGGTTTACATGTATTCTAAATGAATGAATTAACTAAAAATTAAACATACATTTTTGTATTTTATTTATTTTTTGCTCTATATGTTATCATGCATGAAAATTAAAGTCTCAGAATGTTGGATTTTATTTATTCATCTTGTAGCCAAGAGTCTTCTGAACCCAAAACTACAAAGCACTGTAAAATGTATTTATGACGAAAATTACTTTCCACATTCTTTTGCTATACTGTACTGTTTATATATGCACTGGTTTAATTACCACAAAAACGAAAAATACATTTTTCTACCTCTAGCCAGCTGATTTAAGGGTCATACTTTTCAGTGAAGTCCTTTATAGTTTGGGATTCAGAAGACTGTTGGTGACAAGAAAATAACTAAAATCCAATATTCTGAGACATTGATTTTTATGCATGAAGTCATATACAGCCAAAAAAATACAAACACGTATGTTTCCGTTTTAGTTAATTATCGTAGAAGGCATGTAAACCATAAACTTTTAACTAAAGCTCACAAAGGACAGAGCGCAGAACACAAGAAATGAGCCTTTCATTACTACGGAAGCCGACAATGGTCATGTTCGAAAACATTGTAAAAATGGCAGCCGCTGAAAGCACTGGTCTGTTACCAAATCGGCCAGAAGATTCACTTAAGCTGTCAGATTTATTAGATGGCGGATGGAAACTATATGAAGACGTGGACACAACAAATGATCCCATTGCATCTACCCATATCCAGGTTAAAATCAAGCGTGGAATAACGCAACTGGAAGAAGCAACGAGAATGGTTGCACAGCTCGACTTGTTCAGGTTGGTAGCGTTAGCTAGTAGCCGCTGGCTAGTATGACGACTAGCCGTTAAGCTAGCAAGTATGTAGAGTAAAGCCAGTTACACAAAAAAATAGGTCCTTGTTAATTTGCTGCATACTGACTGAAGGTAGATGGCAACATTATGTTACTATGTTGGCTTGGTCCCAATATAAGCAGCTAGTTACTAACTTTCGGTTAAGCTTAGTGATGCTGCATGTCTGCGTTCAAATGTCTGCACAGTACAGTACTGTACCAACACACTTTGTTCTCTCCCATAAAACCCTTTTTAAATTAAAGTAGCAATACTATAACATGATGTGTGGGGTTTGTCACATTCACAGTAACATGTATGGAGATGTCAAGTCTTGGATAAGCTGCTCATTCTGCTTGTTTGTTTTCCAGTCGAAATGAAGAGTTGGAGGAGGTAGCAACCACCGATCTGAAGTATCTGATGTTACCTGCTCTCCTAGGGGCTCTAACTATGAAACAAGTGAATTTAGCAAAACGACTAGAACAAGTTCAAATGGCTAGATGTTACTTTTTGGACTTCTTGAAAAGATGTAAGGAGTACAACATATCAACATTTGAATTACCCAAAATCAAAGAAAACTCTCCTGACACACAAGAAGAATCTGCTAATGGCCCCCCCAAACCTCCGGATCTGATTGCAATGGCAACTGTTAGAGCAGCAAAGATCGATAGGTAAGAAGAAAACAGTATCTGCATTTCAATTACATTTTAAAAGAAAGGAATAGAAAATTGATTGATTGATTGATTGACAAATAATATTCAGGCCTACATATATTTGTTTAATATTGGCAATTAATCTCTGATTACCTATTTATTGTGTTGTACTTTGCAGATACAAACAGAGGAAAGACACAGAGGCCAAGCTATCAGAGATAAAAGCTGCAGTGGATAGTGGGCAGGCAGATGATGAAATAGTCAGGGATTTCTATCTCCTCAATGTGACAAAATGGATTGTTGTAGCCCTGGAGGAAATAGAAAGCATTGACCAAGAAATGGAGATTCTGACCAGAATGGATGTTCTGAAACAGGTACCTAATTTCATCTTGCAGTGTCAATTATCAATGCATCGTTGAAAGAGTGGTGTTCTTACGCTAGTTCTGATTTCCATGCTCAGAGTTCAGCACAGCCGTCACAATCGAAACGGCCTCCCATGAAACCCTTCATTCTGACAAAAGATGCGGTTCAGGCCCGGTAGGAACATTTTTCAGTTCTACTAACTCAGTTTCCTAATAAAAAAATTAAGTTAAATTGTATTAGAATACATAGCAGACATAATGTCTAACCCAGAGACCCGGTTGAATTATCACAGCTATGTAATGCTAACACATAGTTAATTCATAATATATTTTTAGAGTGTTTGGAGCAGGGTATCCAAGCCTACCCACTATGACTGTGGATGATTGGTATGAAGAGCACAGAAAGAAAAACGCCCTGCCGGACCAGGGAATCCCACGCAGCACAGGTATGGGTAACAGATGTACATAATGGGGTTTCATTGTTAATTTAATGCACGTTAATTGTTTTGTGGACTTATTCCTGAACCATTCACAAAATACAATTGTTCAACTTTTTTTAGAGGATTTTGATGCAGAAGAACGTGAAAAAGAAGAAAAAGAGAAAAGGGTTGAAAACGATGATGAAGAGGCCTTGCAGAAAGCTAGAGACTGGGACAATTGGAAGGATACACATCGGAGAGGTTATGGGAACCGTAAAAACATGGGTTGATGACCCTCATAAACAGCAATTGTGCCAAATCTGGTCGGCAATGTTCATCTACAATCTGTCCCTCGCAAATAAAGTTGCCATGGTGTAATATAAATATGGCCTTTAGGAAAAGAGGTCTATACAATCCTAGACAGAGACTTTAAGGTTCTCTTTGTATTCGGATGCTGCTACAGCTTTCTTTGTAGTATCAGAGGAACATTATTTATTGACCGCAATTAATATAATATGCAGGATCCATACAAATACAACGCAAAGTACTGCCCTCATAGCCCAGTCTGTTGAGATGGCACGGTGGCCTGAATGAGAATATCAGTAAAGTGAATTGGATGATGAATTATTTGAACTGTTCCCAAGCTGATTGGTATCCAACAGTACTTAAATACTCTGTTGTGATGAGCCCTTGAGATTTTGTGACGACATGTTGCTATTAGATGTTGAAATCGACACTTAATGTGTTTGTTGACGAAAAGGTTAGCATGTGCTTATACCCTCCCTGCTCCATCTCTATTAGGACCCTGAATCTTGTATTTAAAATGTTTCTCTATTTCAGCATTTTAGATTTCCGATCAAACGTTTCATAGGAGGCAGCCGTGCAGAACTACAGCACGTCTGTTTGACCATTTAGAATTGAAGTCCTACATATTTTGATAGATTTGTTTATATTGTATTAAATTCGTTTTAAATAAGTATTTGTTCCTATTGTACATCAACAATCATTATCAAGCTTGTAACAAAACAAGATGCATTTGCAGATTGTTTTGGGTTATGTTTTGCTAAATGTTTTGTAGTCTGTGTCTGAACACAAAACGCCTGAAAATGGCATTATTCTAACAAGAAAGGAATAATAAGTGAGATGCTTTTGAAAAGTGTAAATAAAATATGCTTACTTTAGCAATAGCAATAATGGGAGGTTAGCATTTTTGTGGGGTATGACATTTATTACTCTATAACTATCACTCAAGTTTGTTGTAGCTGTTTCATACACATATTGTGTATGTATTAGTAATAATTGTATCTCGAAATGCAATTGTTGATGGTGGGGGAAAGTGATGGCTCAGTTGCAACTTCATAATCTTCTGTGTGTTCATTTGAATTTGAGCTCTGATAGGTAAAATGGCCATGTCATATTGTAAAACAAAAATTTGAGCATTCTTAATCGCTAAAGCTCCTGCAAATGCATGCTGTTTCCAAATGTATCTCATCAATCCCATTTATTTTACCGTAATTCAGATCTCTTGATATGTAGCCAAAATAATTAGCGTCTGGAACTGCCCGAGATGTTATACATGACCCTAAACCATGATGGTACACTATGCTAGATCCACATTTAGTTTTGATAGGCCATTTATTTCTCAAGCGTTTTATACATTCTAAATTGTAAAACATAGTTATAAATATGCACTTGCAGTCTTTAACTTAAAATCTAAAATGCTGAAGCATGCTGTAACATTTTATCTACATAGTCCAAATACATATAAATGGGGAAATTACCTAAAATATTTTAAAATTCCATGTAGCATTCTTTACCACTAATTCTTTTGGCTAGTTTGTGGAAACACAAGTTAGTTACCATTTCTGATTGGTGGCTGCTACATACAGCTCTGGAAAACTTTGAGACTCATGATATGTAAGTGATTGGGAAAAATTATCATTTTTTATTCTCAAAACTACTGACAACATTCCCAAATTCCAAACATAAATACTGTAATTCAGAGCATTTATTTGCAGAAATTGACAATTGGTCAAAATAAAAGATATGCAGTGTTATCATAACTCGAATAAGGCAAAGAAAATATATTCATTTATACACAACAAAATACTTGTATTAACTTAGGAATAGTTCAGAAATCAATATGTGGTTGAATAATACTAATTGTATAATAATAATTGTCTTTCATACATCTTGGCATACTCTACAGCAGTCTTTCATATAGATATTGGGTGACTTAATGCCACTCCTGATGCAACATTTAAGCAGTTGGGATTTGTTTGATAGCTTGTGATCTTCCATATTACTCTTGATCATATTCCAGAGTTTTTCAATGGGATTGATTTAAGAAACATTAGCTGTGGGCTTTTCATCTGTTCCAGAGCTATATGTTGCTGGTGGATGAGGTAAGTTTCTGTGTTACTGTATTGTGGCACACCTGTAAACAATTATATCTTTGCAGGTGTGCTGAAACCTTTGCATGCAACTATATGTAAAGGAATATGAGCTATATAAATCAAATTCTTTATTAAAGGTGCTTGTAGAATTATGAGCCATAACAACTACTTTCTCTTTCGACTGAACAGCTTACGAATAATAATATATATTTAAAAAAAGCAATCTATGTGAGATAATTATCCCCTACACTATACAGTGCATTGTTACCCACTAAAATGCATAAATTATTTTAAAATTAAGCAAAACTCATTTTTCATGAAAATTCCTATTCAAATGGCAAAATAAGAACTGCATAGTGTAGGAAATCATTGTCCCATCTAAACTGCCTTTACTGATATTTTAACATGAAATACATGTTCTTTAGCATGTCACTGAAAGAAAAAGTAGTTCTGTTTTCATTCTGAAATTCTGCACAATGCAACTTTAAGAAGCCCCATTAGAATAATATTTTAATGATTGGTGTCAATTGTAACAAAAATAATGGTTTGTAATAAAAGTGTGAAGCATTTCTCCCTTTTTGTCTTGTTTTGCTGAATACTTTAATTAGCTGTGATGTAAATGAGCTGTGCAAAAGCTAATTTAATTTTCCGAAAATGCATTGCTAATTTCTGAGACGACAAATTATCTTAGTGGTTTGTTCTTTCCATTATTTCTAAAAGGAAAAATACGTGGCTAGTACACTACAAAACAAAATTTATAATAAGGGAACACTCAATCACAGTATAACACCAAGTCAATTAAACTTCAGGGGATATTAGTCTGTCCAGTTAGGAAGCATAAGCAATTTTGAATCAATGTCACTTGTTTTGGTGCAAATTAGTCAGTCAGCATAACTGGTTTGGCAGTGGGTCAGTGATGGTCTGGGGAGGCATATACTTGAAGGATCGCACAGACCTCCATGTGCTAGCCAACAGTACCCTGACTACTGTTAGGTACCGGGATAAAATCCTCAGACCCATCGTCAGCTTAAGCTGGTGCAGTGGGGCCTGGGTTCCTCCTGGTGCAATGGCTCCTACTGGTGCAATGCCTGGCCTTGTGTGGCCAGAGTGTGTAGGCAGTTCCTGGATGATGAAGGCAAGGATGCCATTGATTGGCCCTCATGTTCCCCAGACCTGAATCCTATTGAGAACCTCTGGGATGTTATGTATCGGTGCATCCGTCACCACCAAGTAGACCACAGACAGTCCAGGAGCATTAGGAGCATGCTCAGGTGAGGTCGGGAATGCACACAGGCACATGGGGGCCATACGCACTACTGAGTCACATTATGAGTTGCAGTGATCAAATTTGGTTCAGCCTGTGATTTCAATTGTTTAACTTTGTTTAACTGTTGCTACATCATTTTATTCTCAATGAATTACACAATGTGCTGTAAAGATTTTGATCTTTAATAGGTTTTGTTCATCAAGATGTGTGATTAAAGTGTTCCCTTAATTAGTATTAGTGTATATTAGAAATATAGGTGGTCCATATTTCACATATGCGAAGCCAATATGGTAAAGCAGAATGTTTTTTCGCATTTGCTAAAATGTACTTGAATATAGCCCAAGTTAAGTGCTAGTCACCTGATTTCTGCCCAACCTTCTAGCATCTTAACGAGCCTAATTTATACCAAGTTCTACCATGTCCTTCGTAATGGTATTATCCTAATCCTGTTTAAACATCAGACAATCCATCATTAATGATCTATAGCTGCACATGTGGGTACTCAGAATGTGGATAATATCAGGAAACATGTTAGCAATTAAGTATAAATAGGCCTTTATTCACTTGATATTTAATAGTTCATTTTTTATACCTTGTAGCTGCATCCATTGTCCTTATTTTGTGCAAGTCGTCCCAATATTTCTACACATGTGGGCTGAAATTACACTATTCAATTTCAGAGATTTTCCAAGACATTTCAGATTTGCACTGCAGAAACAGCCGTTGAGAGTAAAGGCATTTGTTTTTGTTGGGTGTTTGTACTGGCTCTGATTTAATTATGAATACATTAAATTACTAAATATATAACATTTATATCCCATGTGTGCTTTTCATTTGGAATATTATGTAATAACAAATACACCGATCAGCCATAACATTGTGACCCTAATATTGTGTAGGTCCCCCTTTATTTTAAACAGCCATGACCCATTGAGGCATAGACTCCACTAGACCTCTGAAGGTGTGCTGTGGTATCTGGCACCAACATGTTAGCAGCAGATCCTTTAAGTCCTGTAAATTGAGAGGTGGGGCCTCCATGGATTGGATCAGTTTGACCAGCACATCCCACAGATGCTCGATTGGATTGAGATCTGAGAAATTTGGAGGGCATGTAAATACCTTGAAATCATTGTTGTGATCCTCAAATCATTCCTGAACCATTTGTGCTATGTGCCAGGGCTCATTGAGGCCAAAGTCATCAGGGAATACCATTTCCATGAAAGTGTGTACATGGTCTGCAACAATGCTTAGGCAGGTGGTACGTGTCAAAGTAACATCCACATGAATGTCAGGACCCAAGGTTTCCCAGCAGAACATTGCCCAAATCATCACACTGCCTCTGCCCGGCTTGTCTTCCCATAGTGCATCCTGGTGCCATGTGTTCCCCAGGTAAGGGACGCACACACACCCCGTCCATGTGCAATAAAATAAAATGTGATTCATCAGACCAGGTCACCTTCTTCTATTGCTCTCTGGTCCAGTTCTTATGCTCACATGCCCATTGGAGGTGCTTTCAGCAGTGGACGGCGGTCAGCCTGGTCACCCTGACTGGTCTGCGGCTACGCAGCCCCATAAGCAACAAACTGTGATACATTGTGTGTTCTGACACCTTTCTATCAGAACCAGCATTCACTTTTTCAGTAATTTGAGCTACAGTAGCACGTCTATTGGATCGGACCACATGGGCCAGCCTTCGCTCCCCACGTGCATCAATGAGCCTTGGCCACCCATGATGCTGTTGCCGGTTCACCACTTTTCCTTTCTTGGACCACTTTTGATAAGCATTGACCGCAGACTGGGAACACTCCACAAAAGCTGCAGTTTTAGAGATGCTCTAACCCAGTCATCTAGCCATTACAATTTGGCCCTTGTCAAAGTCACTTAAATCCTTACACTTGCCCATTTTTCCTGCTTCTAACACATCAACTTTGAGGACAAAATGTTCACCTTCTGCCTAATATATCCCACCAAATGACAGGTGCCATGATAACGACATTATCAGTGTTATTCACTTCACCTGTTAGTGGTCATAATGTTATGGCTGATCGGTGTACATATACATGTTCCATTTGTTTTTTTTCCGTCAGCCACTGTCCAAAAATGTTTTTTATACTGTACATGGTTGCTCTTCTATAAACAATACTAGTTTGTCATCAATGAAGCCCACCTAGCGCCCTTGAAAGATGATGCATGGATTATTTCCCCAAAGTATGTCTCAGCAGGAGGGTATGCTGAAATACATGTCTGTAAATCCCATTTGCACATGCATAGAACTAATAAACAATCATAGAGTGAGCAGTAATTTCACAATGGTTATCAACAAGATTTACTTCCTCAGCATCTAGTTAGGTTTTCTTTGTTTGGGTTTTGTACATTTTACCCTGTATTGCGTCAAAAGCAGCCTCCGTTTCCCTAGAAGCACAGTACATAATAGGTAGGGCAGGCTTCTTTGTGTCCACACAGATTCTTTCCTTTGCTCAGGGTAGGCGGAAACTGACGCTTTTGATCAGAATTCTAAAGGGGCTTGTTTGATCCAATACAAGCAGCTATTGTATGTAAATTATTCAGACAAGCATATGACTCCGACTGTGCAGGGCAGTGGCTAGTGTGAGAAACATCCTTGGCAATGCAATCTCATGGTGTTCTGGCTCACATTCACTAATGGAGAAAAAATATATCTCTATACTGATGCTAACTCTATAGTTTCTGGGTGTGTTTGTTTACTACTTCTTCTGAAGGTAATTTTATCAATTTAATAATTTGTTACTGCTCTGAAATGTAAATAAGTACAAAAAGGTATTTATTTCCCTTACGTTGTCATACATTTACATATTGGTGAACAGGTTTTGTGTAAAAGCGTGATCATGTGTCTCTGGTTATTGGTTTCAGTTTAAAAACAATCCACTGAGAAATGATTCACATTATTTGTATTAAACTCACTCTGGTACCACAGAGAAATAACAGACATGAAGGAAATGTTTTTAAGCAGTATTCATAATATTATTAAAGTAGGCCTGTCCATAGAAAAGTCATTTATGGACTAACCAATCTTTAAAATATTTTTCAATTAAGCTCACATGCAGTTTACCATGAATGTTAATATGGAAACTTTGCTTTGACATCTCAATCACACTAAATTTCTGCAATCGAATAGCACTCATTTAATTGAAAAGCACATTTATAGATCACTTAAATCTTCAATAATTTTTCTAACAAGCTTTGCTGGTACCATTTTCAGTAATAGCCAAATGAAATGAGTTTAAAAAAATCTGAAATGCACACTACAGTCTATGCTCTTTTATTTTTGAACCCAATGCAGCTATATGATTTGCCATGTCAAATTCTGGAATTCCTTCTGATTTTCTCACTTTAGATTTTTTACAAATATGTGTTTTCTCATTTCTTTTTCAAAGATGTATTGACCCTATCAGATGCAGTTCACATTAACATATCAACGTTTTTGTTAATGCACCTTGTGTACCATAGACCATTTGATGTAAGGCCCCATTATGACCACAGTTGTGGTGAGTCTGGCTGTGGGAGGGGCAAAGATTAACCATGCAGGTTGGTGCCAGTGTCCACATGGCACACTGGTCACATGGTGGTTGATACCATAGACCCATGTGTACCAGACCATAGGCTTCTGCTCTTAAGCTGCCTGCTAACATCAGGAGTTGCAGATGCTTGGTTCTCCATTTGAGACACCAATGTCCAGGATACACCGGCGGGTCAACGTTGTCCTCCATCCTGGGTGCCGTCTATGCCTCTGACACCTCCTACTGAGCTTGGTAAACCTGTCGTCTCCCTGAGTCTCGACTTCTCGTATGGAGTGGAATTAAATCTGAGATAAAACAAGCTGGAGAGTGCTCAGTTGCTGTTGGATTTAAAGAAAATACAGTATATCGAAATAGATTCTGCTTTGAAAGAATTTATGGAGATTTCCCAATCTCCAGTCGCTAACCATGGCTGGTTGGACAGTGGTGTTGACCGGTGAAGCGGGTTATGTGAGATCTGTGTTTTTTATTTTAGTAACAGAACACAATATCCATTTTGTATTATGTATCCATACAGATTCCAGTAGAATAATTGGGGTTATTGTTTTATGTCAAGTGATCAACAAATTATCATAATGTTTGACCTCAATGCTTTTTACAAAAAATATTTTAATACCATCCTTGTTTTTCAGACCTGGAATCAAAAATGAACTGGGCGTCCTTTTATGCCGTCATCAGCGGTGTAAACAGACACGCTACGGGCATTGGTCGCATCTGGCTCTCTGTCCTCTTCATTTTCCGTATTCTGGTCCTCGTGGTTGCAGCAGAGAGTGTCTGGGGCGACGAGAAGTCTGGATTTACCTGCAACACGCAGCAACCCGGATGCAACAGTGTCTGTTATGACCACTTTTTCCCCATCTCACACATACGCCTGTGGGCCCTGCAGCTCATCCTGGTGTCCACCCCAGCCCTGCTGGTATCCATGCACGTGGCTCACCGTCGACACATCGATAAGAAGCTTTACAAAACGTCTGGGCGGAGCAGCCCCAAAGACCTGGAGAAGATCAAGACGCAAAAGATGAAGATCACCGGTGGCCTTTGGTGGACGTATGTCATCAGCCTGTTCTTCCGCATCATCTTTGAAGTGACATTTATGTATCTATTCTACATGATCTACCCCGGCTACAAGATGATTCGGCTGGTCAAGTGTGACTCGTACCCCTGCCCAAACACGGTGGACTGCTTTGTGTCCAGGCCCACGGAGAAGACTGTCTTTACTGTGTTCATGCTGTCTGTGTCAGGGATCTGCATCCTACTTAATATCGTAGAGGTAGTATTCCTGGTAGGGAAGGCTTGTGGTAGGCATCTAAGCACTGCTGGAGAATCAAACATAGGAGCATGGATGATCCAGAAGCTCTGCTCCTATTAGGACTAAACAGATTGCATGACTGTAATTAGGGACATAGCATACTCAAATCTCATGAAAACCTAAACAACACTCATTCATTCTGCTTATTGCACCATGAGGAGGCATGCAGATTTTATATACTTGTTTAAATTTAATGATAAATGTAACTGAAAACACCATTTCTTTTTCAATACAAAGTAAGCCACATCAAAAAAGGAGACTGAAGAAAAGTGATAAAATTAAATCTGTATGAACACTCAGTCCATTGCAGTGTTGTCTTAATGCTTTTTAGGTTTCAAGCAACTAAACCAGCTCACATATATCATGAATCCCAAATACATTTAAATTCCTGACAGACATTTTAATCAATGATAATAATTGCAGCATGCTCAAAAGCCTGAATAAGCTAGCCCTGATTGCCCTCCACTATGACAACCGTGGAGGGCTGTCATCTTTTTTTTAAATTTTCCTATGGGGGGGGGTTCAGGCAAACGGTAGGGTACTGTATTTTACATGTTTGAACATGTTTTACTGTATCATTTATTATTTATCTTATTTATATTGTTGATAAACTATTATTTATTTACACGATACACAAAGTGATGGTTATTTGCATTATTCTATGCATGTTCCGAAATGCAACTGGTGGAAAACACCGACTAAGGTTAAGACGCAAGAACTAACAGGGGTGACGACGTTTGCCACTTTATTTTCTGAATAGAATGTTTTAAAATAAATGTGAGAGAAAATATTGCTGTTTGGTTAATGAGAAAATCATCATATAATTCCATAATTATTACCCGCGGGCCTTGGCTAAGCTACTTTGACACAAATTAGACATGCCTCATACATTTAGATCAAATTTTTAGGTTTTAATTTATTTATTTTGCAAAAAAAATCCAAACGCTGTCTGACTGCATGGATGGTGCAGATTTTAAGGTAAATGATGTGTGTGGTGCCAGGCACGTTATTACTCTCTGAGCAATTGATCTGCAGTGAGAAAGTAAATTTACTGGCATCAAATGATTAGACTCTATATTTTCACAGGACGTGGATTTGTGATATATATCAAAACATTGTTTGTAGTAGTAGTATTGAAATTTTAAAGCATCTTCCGCTTGTGATGGTTAAAATGGCACTATGACAATTCTGTGAGATGAAAAATAGTGAATCTTCGAGCTTCATGGAGGTATTTTGGTAGAGATTTGCATAAAATAAAAAATAAAAAACACAAGACCCTGCTGTGGTCAAGTCATTATCAACAGTAACAAAATGTGTTAGGCTACTGAAATGTTTTACTTCATGTAGTATAGTCCCTGTTTGTTCCTAATAAAATATGATTTTATTATGTACAATGGCAATACAGAAATATTATGATATGAGCTATTATAACACAACTATTGATTTGCTTATGAGTGTATGCACACTAGCAAATAAGTGACGAGTGAATCTTTGTCTTGGGTTAAGTTGATGTGAATACAAATTCATGATGTAGCACCTCAGGCAGCCACTAGGATGCAGCAAAAGTATGTAAAATATACCCCAAAAGCACTTTAAAGCCAAATTAAGCAACTGATCAAAACAATGTTATTCTGTGAGTTGGGTAGTTGTCAAAAATATAGGAATTTGAACTATCATTTGAAAGCTCAGAACTCCACTTAGAATGCCCAACTGTAGGTTTTCTTTGAAAAGCTTCTTCAACCCCTGTGCTTTTGTATGAACTATGATTGGATAAATTATATGCTACAACAAACTGCTAACTTCAAATGTTTTAACCGAATCCAGTGTGTTAGTTGGATATCCTCACTCTTTCTGGATTGCAATATGAATTACATGTCACTTTGCAAGCTGGCATACTGTGACATGAAGCCTTGTAAACCAGGGGGTCCCAGCCCCACAAGAAAGCAGTGTTAGTTGTGGCAGCTAATTACTGTAGTCATTTGAGTTTTAATCAGTCTAGTAAAATACTGGACAAAAGGTAATCTGTTGTTGGACAAGGCGATCTGATTGATGTGATGTGCATATTATGAAAGTAAGACTGTTTAAATATTATTTAATAAAAAAATGACAAAAATGACAGACAAGTTTGCCATTACATTTTTCCATAGAAATTATATTTACCTCTCTTAACTTCCACCATGTAGTGAATCAAAATCCTTTGTCCAACTACATGAGGTTGTTTCTTCGGAGTTTTAGTGAACTGACAAATCCTCAAAGTTAGATGAAAATTGGTGACCAAATTTACAAGAAAGGTCTTTCAATGTGTCATTCAACATTTTATTTGAAATACAGTGCAGTACTGCATTTGAAAAATGTTGAATACAACCATGTCAATATAAAAATGTCATCGGTCATGGTTGCAATTCACTGAAAAGGCACTCTAGAAAATTGAAAATAAAGTCAAATAAATGGGATGTTCAATCCATCTTAAACATTGTGGTAACATACAGTAATTCAACCTGAGAATGTATGTCCATTGAAATGCATTTGTAAAGTTTAGCAAACTTACAACCTGGTTGCAGCTGATTGCCTTATAATGTTGCATCAAGTTTATTTTTTTACAGTGTCTAAGTATTCATGACTTTATGGTTCTCTGATGTTATGATTATCAAATGTCAATATGTTAGAACCATAGAAATGGAATGATTGGAAATGCCATTCCAATTAAAATAAATGTAGCAGAATGGTCAGAGCGGCAGCCATTTTTATATGTTGTCACCGTGGCAACTAACGGCAATCGCCATTTTGTTGTGTACTAATCGAATTACCATGCCAAGCAGTTCAATGGCCTTTCTATCCATTCTATTTCTATGGTTAGAACATGTCTAATCCATGGCTTTTATTTAGTAAAACAGCTCTTGAAGTTTTGTAAAATGCTGGAGTTCTCAGGAGCTGTCAACCCACCTGTGAGTAAATGTCTCAGACAGCCCAAGTGATTAGAGTCAGACTGGCCTGGTAGAGAGCATGCTCCCAGGTTATCAATAGCGTAGCCTTGTGAGGGGTCAATCTCTCAGCCTAACAAATATTCACCCAGAGACAGCTGGACCTAACAGGGGCAAGGATGTGTGCATTTCTCCTTTTCTGGAACACATCAATACAGACCTTATTTAGAAAGTCTATTAGGTGTCAGACCTAAGACACATTTATTCACAACATTTTTCACAGTTTGCTAAGTATAGCTACACTGAATGAAGATGTTATCTCTAAAGCTACTGTTATCTGACGCTATGCTTTTAACTAGCTGTTAATTGATACATATGTAAACCAAAGTCTGGAGAGAAGACCTTCACACTGCTAGGCCGTGTCAGCAACGGACTTGAAACATACTCTCCCTTTAAAATGGTATATTTGCAATGTACCATGGTTCGTATATGTACTATTGACTTATCCAAGAAAGTTATTTAATGCTTAACAGTGTAAGATTTCATCAGAGAAAGGTAGGTTTTTATTTGGAGTTCAACTCCTACCACCAAAAACTGAAATACTGATCAGCTTGTCAACATTGAAACAAGAGGAAAATAACCCTTTTCCATGTTCTGGTGGTCTTCAACCCACACAGACAGACAGTGGAACACTTCACCTTTCAAGTAAAACTTCCCAAGTCCCCCGTGTGTGATAGCAAAGCCCCTCCCTTCCCAGTGAATTATATTTAGATCCAAACCACGCAAGACAACAGTACACCACTATTGGATGACTTACATGCCACTCAGTTGTAAAGAAACACCACTTCAGCAGTGGGCTTTATAATTCTTTCCAGGGAGGAAGGGTTCTCACCATAGCTGATGAAGTGAGAGGGTCCCACAACAGAGGTCTACGTGGTGGTGACTTTCACGTGACAGACATGTGGATTCAACAGGAGCCATGTGGATACATGAGTTTAGCATTAGATGTTTAACGTCATCAATATCCAAGGATATGGCCTCGCGAGCAACAGGACTACTATAGCTTACCTGGGACAGCTAACCATTTGGAAGCACCGCCGGATCTGCAGGTTCACTAATGAGCATTGTGAGAAAGTAGGTCTGAATGGAAAGTTTCATCTTAACAAACATTTACTGAAGAAGCTTTTATCTTAGTGTTAATGGGCAAGATGTAATTCCTACTGTATCATAAAATGTGTATCACCTCTCCAGAACAGAGTGATCAGTATCAGTGATTCATTTTCTAATGTGGTTTAACTGAAACTGTAGGGAAGTCAATCATTTCTAGTTAGAAAGCCGGTCTTATTACAAAATAATAAGTATGCATAAGAGCAGAGCATACCAGTTAAAGTCAGATGGTTAGAACAGACTATGAATGTAGACTGCGATTAAGCTAATTAAAATTTGCAACAGCACTGCTTATTTAGCGTCTTCATAACATACATCCCATGCCCACATCTAATTCTGACAAGTGAAAGCGTGTGAAGGGTGTTGCCCTAGTACACACGGTATGTTATCTCACAGTAATATGTAAGTTAATTTAACCATTGCAAAGTGGGCTTGTGTAAAACCTGCAGTTCCGGTTTGATTGAACTGATTCTGTTCAATCAATGGATATTTACTTCTTGGTTATTCATGGCATGGACAACTCATAGGTAACAGCAGCGAACCAGACCAGCACTTTCAATCTGATTCTGACTTCCAGAGTCTTAAATAATCTTGACCCCTGTGAGCATGCTGGTAGCTTAAGATCTAAAGAGAAGAGAGCTACACCGTTGAGCCGTGTGAGTGCATCTGCAACTGACCTCCAGTGTACATGGCCTGGCAGTAGATGGCCAGACTACAGTCTGCTCCAGAGCATACCCTGAGTAGTGAGTACAATCAGTATTAGTGTGCATGTGATGGGTACTCGTACATTACACCTGTTTTCTAAAATGAAAGGCATGGGAATACCTTTATAGACCTTAAGAAAATCACACACTGAATACAAGTTAAGGCCAACAACTACAGTGCCTTGCGAAAGTATTCGGCCCCCTTGAACATTTCGACCTTTTGCCACATTTCAGGCTTCAAACTTAAAGATATGAAACTGTAATTTTTTGTGAAGAATCAACAACAAGTGGGACACAATCATGAAGTGGAACAAAATTTATTGGATATTTCAAACTTTTTGAACAAATAAAATGTATTCAGCCCCTTAAGTTAATACTTTGTAGCGCCACTTTTTGCTGTGCTTACAGTTTTAAGTCGCTTGGGGTATGTCTCATAGGCAAAAAATTTTGCCCATTCCTCCTTGCAAAACAGCTCGAGCTCAGTGAGGTTGGATGGAGAGCGTTTGTGAACAGCAGTTTTCAGTTCTTTCAACAGATTCTCAATTAGATTCAGGTCTGGACTTTGACTTGCCCATTCTAACACCTGGATATGTTTATTTGTAATTCATTCCATTGTAGATTTTGCTTTATGTCTTGGATCATTGTCTTAATGGAAGACAAATCTCCGACCCAGTCTCAGGTCTTTTGCAGACTCCATCAGGTTTTCTTCCCAGGCCCAAACCATGATGCTGCCACCACCATGTTTGACAGTGGGGATGGTGTGTTCAGGGTGATGAGCCGTGTTGCTTTTTTCGCCAAACATAACATTTTGCATCGTTGCCAAAAAGTATGATTTTGGTTTCATCTGACCAGAGCACCTTCTTCCACGTTTGGTGTGTCTTCCAGGTGGCTTGTGGCAAACTTTAAACAACACTTTTTATGGATATCTTTCAGAAATGGCTTTCTTCTTGCCACTCTTTCATAAAGGCCAGATTTGTGCAGTATACGACTGATTGTTGTCCTATGGACAGACTCGCCCACCTCAGCTGTAGACCTCTGCAGTTCATCCAGAGTGATCATGGGCCTCTTGGCTGCAACTCTGACCAGTCTTCTCCTTGTATGAGCTGAAAGTTTAGAGGGACGGCCGGGTCTTGGTAGATTTGCAGTGGTCTGATGCTCCTTCCATTTCAATATTATCGCTTGCACAGCGCTCCTTGGGATGTTTAAAGCTTGGGAAATCTTTCTGTATCCAAATCCGGCTTTAAACTTCTCCACAACAGTATCTCGGACCTGCCTGGTGTGTTCCTTGTTCTTCATGACGCTCTCTGTGCTTTCAACGGACCTCTGAGACTATCACAGAGCAGGTGCATTTATACAGAGACTTGATTACACACAGGTGGATTGTATTTAGCATCATTAGTCATTTAGGTCAACATTGGATCATTCAGAGATCCTCACTGAACTTCTGGAGAGTTTGCTGCACTGAAAGTAAAGGGGCTGAATAATTTTGCTCACCCAATTTGTCAGTTTTTTATTTGTTAAAAAAGTTTGAAATATCCAATAAATTTCTTTCCACTTCATGATTGTGTCCCACTGGTTGTTGCTTCTTCACAAAAAATTTATATATCTTTATTTTTTTAAACAGTTTTATATCTTTATGTTTAAAGCCTGAAATCTGGCAAAAGGTCAAAATGTTCAAGGGGGCCGAATACTTTCGCAAGGCACTGTACGTACAAGTGTAATGAATCCATTACCAGGCTACACTATCTAATGAATATGAATGAGGACAGTGGACTGCCTGATGCCTTTCTTTTCAAAGAAACAGGTGTACATTTAAACGTGATATCCTGCTGTTGCCTATGGTGTCCAAAAAATTCTATTAAATATTATAATAAAAACAAGCAAATTTTAGAACATAAATTAATGCTAACAAAAAAACAGTTAACATATGATTACACCAACCTACAAGATGTTTCCAAGCAAACATTCCAGGCAAGTAACCAACATTAAGACCTCCATGTTTTTCAGAAGTTCTCATAATGACCTGGCCATAGGTTGGTAACAGGTGTTTTAAAAATTGTGTCAAAATAACAGTATGTTTCAGAGCCCAATGTACGACTCATTGTGTTGTTTATTTTTTGTGTACACTTTTGATCGATTTAATGAAGGGTGCCAATACATCTGGAGTTTACTGTACATGCACAAACAAGACCAAAATTAGTTTTGACAGTACATACACTGGGCTCATATTGTTAACCCTTGTGTGGTGTTCATATTTTTGTTACTCAGCCAGTGTTCGTGGGTCTGGTGGACCCGCTGCATTTTTGGCGTTTTAATTCAACACATTCAAACCATTTTATTTTTAAATACTCAACATTTGTTTACTTAATCCCAATTAGAAGCAATATTAACTAGCATATATGGCTAATATTTGCCCTTTACCTCTGCTATATTACATTTATGAATTGAAGTGCTACTTGTTTTTGGTTTGTTTGTAATAAAATGTAATTAAAAAAATAAATAAATTATAATCAAGATACAAATTCAAAAGATGTACAAATTAATGCAAGGTTTTTCATAACTATTGATTTTTATTATTTGAACTTCATTAGAAATTGAACCTATTCGGTTGTTTATACATACACAGCACAAGTTGAAATACATACAGTAACCATGTCAGTCTAGACAACACATGAGGGTTGTGTGTGTTGCATATATACTTCTTGCACTTGATGCATGTAAATTGTTTTTTTCTGTCCATCTTGGGTTCTTTTTGTTGCTGCTGGCTACAACCTAGAATAAACAAAAGATCAGGAATTTTACTAACACTCTCGTAAGGCACAATTGTCAGACATACAGTGGGGCAAAAAGTATATACTGTTTAGCTTCACTGTACTGCGACAGCATCACACACTTACTTCCGGCTCTGCAGATGGTGGTTCTGTAGGTCGGGTGAAGAGGGCACCAGCATTCTCCTCCTGAATTCTCCTCACGATGGCTGCAGAAGCTGGGGTTCTTGGGACATTTTGTCTTCTCTGTATTTGAGGTCTCACCAGTGCCTTTCCCAGTTCCTCGAGAAAAAGGCGTCTCCTCTGAAGCTTCCTTCGGTTCCACTCTGGGTTCGGTGCCATCCAGATGAAAAGGCGTTATACGCTGAGACATCCAATATGTCGAAGACTATCACCAGTGGCCAGCATAGGGTCCTCCTTTTGAAGCTGTAGGCAGTCACCAACTTGTCCATGTTGTCCACCCTACCTTTTGTGTCATTATAATCCATGATAATTTCCAGTTTTTGAGGCTCCATGCCAGAGATTCTCCCATCCCTATGCCGTGTACTCATGAGTACCACATTCTTGCCTTTCTTTGGCACATAGGATACCAGGGACGTGTCAGCTGTGTACACAAACTTGGAAGACTTGACAGGCCTGCTCTTTGTAGTCAGCAGTTGGGGTGGGAGCTCAGACTTGTTTTTACGCATCATTCCCACCATGGTCAGCTTCTTCTTTAGGAGCTCTTGTCCCAGCTTGTACGACGTAAAAAAAAATCCTGAGTCATATCCAGGACAACTCTCATACCTTGGTTTTTCTCAGGGGCTCCTCCATCAGGTTTCCCTGTGTACACTTGTAAGTTCCAAGCATATGAGGAAGTGGCATCACAGGCAGCCCAGATCTTTACACCATATTTTGCAGGTTTAGATGGTATATACTGACTAAAGGGGCAGCGGCCCCTAAATGGCATCAGCTGCTCATCACAGGTGACATTAGGCCCAGGGTTGTAAAACAGGGAGAGGCGGTGCACCCACTTGTCCCACACTGTCCTAATGGCAGTTAGCTTGTCTCTCTGACGTCGAGCTGGTCTGTCGTCTCGGTTATCAAAACGGATAATCCTGTAAATTATGTGGACATTTTTCAGAGACATTGTTGCACAGAAAAGTTCTCTGTCAGTTTCTGCATCCCACAGGGATTCTGTGGATTCCCCTTTGGACCTGAAAACTCCAGCAAGGATAAGAACCCCAAAGTAGGCATGTAAATGGGTTTGGTCCATCTCCTTCCACCTTTCTCCAAAAACACATCTTCCTTCTAAATTGGTGCAATCCAGAATAATTTTCTGGATGGAATCTGAAATGAAAAGCTCAAAAGAAGACTTGATGTCCTGCACATGAGTAACTGCCATCCGTGTTGGCCCTGGTTGCATCCTTATCACATTGGCAGCCATGCGGGGTGGCTCGTTTCTTGGGCAAGAAGACTATTCAATTTCACAATTTTATTACATCCATATTTCTTCACCTGCTAGCTGGTGAAGTGCTTGTTCTGGTTCTAGGGCTGGCTGCTGATAAGCTGGTCCTGGGGCTGGCTGCTGATGGGCTGGTCCTGGGGCTGGCTGCTGACCGGCTGGACCTGTGGCTCGTCTTTGTTTTGGATATGGCTGATGCTCTATCTCATCGTCTTCCTCAAAGTCACTCTCAGACTCTGAATTTTCAGAAATGTGATCCTCGCATTCTGAAACCTCTTCCTCCACATCATCAAAAAATTCTCTCTTCCAAAATCAATTGCAAAGCCCTCTAAACAGAGTATCATTTGGCCATCTTGATCAGTTGTGATAAGGAACCAAACTGGCAAAGCTATATTTATTGTGTTCCGCCCCCAATTTGCAGCGGAGAGTACAAGAAAATGAAGATCGGTTCCCGCAAAACAGAGGGTACAATTTGCGGGAATTTTGCAACAATATTGCAAACAACACCTGCCAGGTGCAGAAACAATCACACACACACACCTACACACACTTACAGCAGGCCCAGACAAAACAAAATGAGTGAAGGTACACAGGACCAACAATTTTCACACCTTTTTTAGACCTGGGTCCAGTAGACCCGAACACCCTGTATGTAATATAAATGTGTTGGGGGTGTACAGGTTGTGGACATTGAAAATGTGTTCTGATTAATGTTCTTCACAGAAAATGCGTAGGGGCAATGAGTTAGAGTTTGATAAGAAATGAAAATGGTCCCACAGACCCGAACACCATACAATGGTTAAATGAAGTAGTTTAAACAAATTACAAATGAAGACATTAGGTAATATCTTAATTGTAAAACATTTGGTAATGGTGAGCTCTCCATTTAACCTAATAGTGATGTTTTTAAGCAGTACATTGCTATTGTTTTTTATTCTTATTACAGATTCCCATTTAGGAAGGCGGTACAACTGAGCCAATGAATGAGTAAGCCACTATGGGGGACTGGAACTTGTTGGGCAAGCTGTTGGA